>JAPCYS010001078.1:0-62190 GCA_028641055.1 Alopecurus myosuroides
ATTTATCATGCAGCTCGCGTATTGCGTCTGGTGGTGCTTGCGGGCCATATCGGCATCGTCGTCATTGTCAGCGTGACCGGTGGTTGTTCAGGCGGCATCCTGGTTTCAGTTGGCGTCCTCAGACCTATTGTTTGTTGTTGGACTAAGGATTGAATTCGTCGGTGGGATTCAGCTTAGGTGCGGTGACCACCATTTTCTTTTTTCTAGATCATGTTTTTTAATTCAGCTTGTACGCATGATGCAGCCAGCTGTTCGTTTATAGTTTTCATTGCATTTCAACTCCTATCAGATTCGTATGATTACATGGAAGAAGACAAATATAATGTTCGATCAATTGTATCTATATTACCAGTTAACTTGTTCTAGACTTGAATGCTGAAAACGACATCCTCTATTGACACCAAAGATGACAGCAATCCATTTTTAGAAGAGACTAGGAGAATCAATTACGTTCCCAGAAATGTCAGCTTTGAAATAATCCATACTATTTTTCTTCCATACTTTTCCTATTAATGAATAGAACTTGATTATAAATAAGCAATAAACTGTTTCTGAATATTTTTGAAGGAAATGCATGGAAATTTATGTTGTATAAGGATAAAATTCTAATAAAACGTAGTGTTTCTTATTTAGTGCTGCTGTTTTTATTTATGCAGCTGCTTGGGTGTGCTTCTTTCCGAGTGGCGCTGGCTGCTCCTTTGTTCTCACCCGGTACTCTTCAGTACCGCCCTATTTCTATCAATTTGAATGAGTAAGTGCCAGTTTTTTCTCTCCCAATTTGCATCTGTTTGGATCATACTTGTCCAGGTTTACTCGTCGTAATTTTGTTTGATGTAATGGGTGAAGCTTGCATTTTTAATTTTGTGGGTTGCATCATCTAGAAATCAGTGCCGCCTTTTATCAGAACTCGCTCGAAGGCATAACTGAGGCAAAATTAAAGAGTGTGTTCAGAGGTCGCATCTATTTAGGCCTCAAATATTATTGCATAGATGGATTTTGTGCAATATGTTCTTGCCACTGCATCCTTCCTAGAGGAATAATTCATAGTAAATTATGTGAGGTCGGTGTTGTTTCAAATAGATGGAGGATTAGTATTGCTTTGCCCGTTGACCTTGTACTTATACTGTAATCAACCATCTAAGAGTACCGAAAAAATAGGTATTGTACTTGGAGGAATCACGCCTGTCAGCCTGTTTCGCGCATATATAAGGTCATAAATGAATGTACCCAGCTACAAGGGCCTAAAAGGATGCACCCATTGATAGGGCACGTGCTAGTTGCCATGTTGTCCCCATAATTCGTATTATGAAAACCATTTTTTAGGTTAGGAATTGTGAATCCAAATATTACTGCAAACTGACCATTTTATTACGATAATCCTTCTATATGATTTTTTTATTTGTTGATTTTGTTTCATTACAGCGCGATGAGGGTTGAAGGAAAAACTCCTGGCAAGGTTAACAAAATCGTTATACAAGGGACTCAGGATTCCTCGACCTTCCACTTTGATGACTCTCAGGGCCCGCCAAAGAATGGTTTTTGGGTCCATGTTCAAGGTCACACCGCTGCTAGTGATAATGCAGCTGCTTCTGTTGCTCGTCAGACTAAAGTATATTTCTCCCCGCCCCATGATAGAGTTCCACCAAGGCCATCAGTTGTCGACAGAAAGAGAAAGGAGAGTGTTGCACCATTGGTGGATGACGATGATGATGATTTTGTCGGTGTTCCTCAAAGAACATCAGCGTGTCCCTCTAAAACTACTAGCTCTGCTGTTCCAAAGATGAAAAAGTCTAAATCATCACTTTCTGGTCACCAACATTCTGAGGTAATTTACGATCCATTTTTGATGTGAACTATTCAGCTTACGTTTCTTTTCGGATTCATATATTTTCATGTAGTACGTTTATTAAGTCGTGATAGTACTGACAAAAAACAAGTTATGGTCTGTTGTTGTATTAATTTTCTATTATAAATTTGGACCCAATAATCTGTGGTCATTTTTGTTGTTGACATATTCTGCTTTGTTTGCTTCTAGGATGTTCGGATATTTTCTTAATATTGTTTTTGTTTTCTTGCTTAATGCTGTTTTACACCTATTTAGAGCAAGTAACAACATATTTTTTTTTGGTACAGGGAGTCCAAAATCCTTGTAAGAGGAAAAATCCCAACTATAGGTGTGCTCCTAACAAAGTTGTTGAAGCCATCAACATTCTTAAAGATGAACAAAAAACTAAGATCAGGGATTATCCTTTTGGGCCTTTACTAGGTCTGAAGCTGAAAGGACTAGAGAACACCAAATTATTGGTGTTTCTGATGGATAGATTGGATCCAGATACGCTTACCTTGGATTTTGGCAGTGGTAAGCGCCTCAAGATTACTAGGCATTCTATCCAATGTATCCTCGGTTTGCCAAATAGGGGTCGTCATATAGGTGTACCCGATAAACAAAAGCAAAAAGAGGCATTATCCAACCTGAAGCGAAAACTCGGAATCGAACAGGGTGTGGACATTAAAGTGCTAGATTTGATTAACTGGATAAAGAAAGGAGGAACCGATCCATTCACCATACGGTGTTTTAGCATGATTCTGTTAGGAAAGCTCCTTGTGCCAGGGACTCCTGACTACATCACTGGTAAGGAGGCTGCACTGACAGATGACATGGAAACATTATGCATGATAAACTGGGCTAGTGTCATTTATGATGACTTTCTTATGGCTGCTAAATTATGGCACTCGAAGAAGGATTGCAGGAACCCCTCCATGCACGGATGTCTTATGCTTCTACTTGTGAGTACCAGCCTGCATTTTATTTCAAATCCAAGTAGAAATTTTTATTGTCCATGCAATATTATGTTTTGTTTCATAATAAGGATCTGTTTAATGTATTCTCTTTTTTATAGGTTTATTATTTGGATAATTTGCTTGGAGTTAAGTCTACTAATCCAGTACTCACACCCCGTATTGCTCATTTTAGTAAGAAACAATTATTGGATCTCATAGAGGAAGACAAGCAAGTGGTCAACGGGGTTGAGATGTTTGGTTCTCTGCCGGTCAGCTTCTATTACCTTGTGCCCATCAACGCATTCATATTTTTTTCATCCCATGCTAATTTTATTTTTTATAATGTATTAGTTGAGGAGTCAGGAGGGAACTTGCTACATGGAAGACACATCCACTTCAACTTGTGTCCCTCCTGCATCAGAAACCTCCCCCGCATCTCATTTGGTTCCTCCTGCATGTATTCCTAGCATGCAACATCATCTTGCTGGATTTTTTAATGGCTTCTCAGAGAGGCAGCAGATTGCAGCGAAGGAGGCGTTGCGGAGGTGTGATGAGGATGTCGGAAAGTTGATTCTACAGATTGGGTCAACTCAGATGACGGCAATCCAGGAAATCAGACGCTTATTGCCTGATTTTCAGTCATGTAGAACAACACCACCACCTCCACATAGAGGTACCGTAAACCATGATACCAATGAATCATCACCGCGAGCTACCCATAGACCACCACCACCACCACATAGAGGTACCGTAAATGTTGAAGCAGATCTACATCACCAACCTGCCTCAGCCCATGTTGCCAATCACCCTGATGATTTGCTTCATGAGGGGAGCAACATTGAAGTAGACACTGAAAGGCCAGATGACATTTCTATCACTCAGATAACTGAGGGTGACGGGTTCGACAAGCTATCAGGTTCTCAACAAGGTATCGAAATTTATGGACTGTAAGTACTTTTTTTCGAAAGTTTTATTACGTTTGTCCAGATGCTTACTATGTGTCCTTGTTTTGCAGCTGCTTTCATGCATGAATTTTTTAGTAACCCAGATATTCCTCAGTCTTCCGACAATTCTCCTCACAAGACTCCCTATGATTCTCCTCACGAAGTTCTTACAAATGGTGTGTGTAAGACATGCCATGATATAGGTATGTCAGGATACCTACAAATTACCATGTTTCTTTTTTTTCCTTTTCTCTGTTTTTATTATTATTTTATTTCAGATGAAATCTACGAACCTGACGAAGAACTTCCTTACGAGGAAGGGGATGCATACCCATCAGTTGCGGGTGAAGGTCAGTGCATCATCATCAATTGCAAACAAACTTATATATTTTCCGTGTTACTCTCCATTTAATTGACTTACGGCCATAAATTTGTGTTCACCAATTTCCCATGCTGTAATTTTTAAAGCTGTAGCCAACAATGAGGAGCAAAATGAGCTGTATTGTCCCCGTCCACAAGTCGATGCAGATGCACCAGGGAAGATGGCCAGCCCTAGAACACCAGATAAGATTCGCATGATGCGTTATGTTGTGTCCGATTCATCCTATGAAGGTGTCCACGCCGAGGTTAGACTATGCATTTCATTTTGAAACCAAAATTTTTGTATAAGGTGCAAGATGTTGATTTTGTGTTCACCTTTGTCCATTTATGTTTCTCAGTGTAGAACGATTCCTCCTCCTGTATTTGACAAGACTCCAAATACTCATCATGACTCACTGACCCCACCTATTCATGGCACTAAACATGTGATCGAAACGCGAGGGGTGCCTCAGCAACTTCGAGATGCTGGGCTCCAAAAGATGGCTTCCTCGAACAAGGTATAGATGTGGTTATCTACACCTGTCGAGAGTCTGGTTATTTATGTCAATTGACTTGTAAACTTTTTCAGCTGGCCCACATACCTTCTCCTGTGTTTGACGAGACACCGGAGTATCTTAGACATGGCTCTGAAAATTCGAAGCAAGGATGGGTGAGCGCCTCCACGCTTTTTGATCGACATGGAAATGGAAACTTGAATCAAGGGTTTGTGAGCGCCTCCACGCTGTTTGATCAAGACAAGGTTGGTGTGCTCCTATTCCCTTATCTTCATAAATATCACCAAATTGCAGATATTAGAGCATTGATATCTGTTTTAGATTGACAATTGTAGGCTAATAATGTCATTGTATATCTTTTCCTTTTTTCTATTGGTTTCAACACCTCTTAATCTAGTCCTTCTCGATTGCAGTCTGATGTTTATGGCAGAAAGACAATCACAAGTAACAGTACGCTAAAGGTTGGGAGTCCCTCAAATGTTTTTTCCAAGTTGAGAAATTCCGAGAACAATGTTGGTTGCAGCCGCACTGTTTTCTATGGAACTGAACCACCGAAAGCAAGTAGCAGAAATAAGAATTTGAGTTCCAAACCGCTCTCTCCTTTCAAGTTCTCAACTAATAAAGTAGTCTGCCCTATTCCTATTGATAGCGCCTATGCTCTTCGCGATATCATTGTTTCCGACGGTAGTTTGATGGAGTAAGTTTTTGTCCTTACGCCTCGTTTTTTTAATTCCAGATTTTTACTGTTATGTACTCATTCCAATCTTTTGTCAGTGCTGCTCTCATATCCAATGCTTCCCTTGGCATTTGCTCCCGTGGCGAGGCTTTGGCTTCGTCTTTTATGGACAGCGCGTCAACATTGATAGAGATAATGAACTTCTGGACTGAGTGTGTTCGTCATGACGAGAGGCTTCTTGCGCCACAATGTAGAGGATATAGAATTTACCTTAGTTGGACGCTTGGGGTAAGACAACTATTTTAAATCGGGTGCCACACATAAGATCCCTTTTATTGCTTTATGCACTTGCCTTCCTTTTTCATATCAGATTCGTGACTATTTCCATTTGTTGTATGAATTATTTTGCTAGTCATTGTTGAACTGTGAAGAGCTTCTACCAGGCCAGGTGTACGACAGTTCCGTGGCAGTCAAATACTTGTCCGAGCATCTACATGGTGTTGACCCTAAACATATTAAGCTGGTTAGTGCAAGTAATATTATGCAAGCCAAGTCAGCTTTATTTTCCACTACATTAATTAGATTTTGCTTGTCACATAAATCTTTTCAGATTTTTTGGACATATCACCACAGCAACCACTTCTCTGTGTATTGTGTCAACCGTGTCAATACTCGCATTGATGTTTTGGATTCGATTGACTGGCACAAGAATGGTTCCTCGTTTGAAGAACGAAATAACCCTTGGGGTTACAGATCAATCGAACGTCTGAGTGATGCTTTTCAAACTTTGACCAATAAAAGGTTTGAAGATTTCTCTGAATGGCCGATTTGGAGCAAGGAAGTGCCCCGACAACTTCCACTAGGCAACTCATGCGCGTCATTTGCAATGAAGTTCTTGCGCCATTACGACGGGGAGGAGAGCCAGCTTCGTTCTAGCGTAGAACCGGTATTTTCAGTCAGACCACTAATTTAAATATTATTTCATCCTTTTTTACTTGCGAATTGTGATCGAAACTCTATCTACTGCAGCTAAAGGAGAATCAGTATAGGGCGGAAGAGCTCTCCTACATCATCTTTCATGTTTTGAACGAAATCAGGCCTTTACCTGTTTCTCTGGAGAAGTTCAGGCCAAGGAGAACCCATATGTAGAACATTTTCTTTTCAAGCTTCGGTTGTGCATCCTCTCCTGATAGAGAAAGCTGCACTTTTGTATATAGGCAAAATATTTGTTTTCTAGTGCAGTTGCTCACGATCGTGTCATTTTGTTGCCCTCGTACAATGAAAACATTTCCTCAAATATTCTTGTGTTGATTCAGTGATGTCCTGGTGTGTAAATTTATTTTATGTTATCTGTAGCTTTATGTGTTACCACATTATCGGCAGTACTTAGTTTTGGATCTTAATTCATTTATATTACCGGATTAAAATTTTATAAAGATCGAAGGTCTAATTTGAGCTGAATGCTTAGTAATTGTCGGTCAATCACAGGGGATCAATGAGAAAGAGGCCTCACCAGATTAGCTTTATGTGATGGGATGGGATCCTTCTAAGTAGTTCCCAAATCAACTAACACCAGATTAGCTTTTCTTTACCTCGTGGCTTCGTCCGTCGAGTTATTCTTTATATTTTCCCCTTGTTAGCCATCCATGGATTTTTGGTGTTAGCTCATCTTTTTATTACAATAGAAGTACAGGTCGTTTGCTATGCCAATTTCTACGGAAACCAAACAATCGGTGGAGCATGGCCAAAAGAAATTATGTTTCCTATCTTGCTGGCTATGGAATTTTTAAATCGAGAAATTAAGTGCATTTCCAAGCTTAAAATCGTATTTTTATGTTACTAATGAAATTGTAGTAAAATTAGTGTAAAGAGTTCATTCTGCGGCCAAATTATTTTTTGCCCCCTCTTTCCTTTTTGTCACGCTCCGCCACTGGCCACGTCAACAAAGAATTATGTCATGGTTCATCTATGCCACATCTTAGATCGTTTTCCCAAAATTCTTATGTAGGAGGATAATAAAGGATAAAGTGATTGTACTGATCCATACTCACATGTCAGTAACCTATTGGAGCATAAAAGAAATTTAGACAGTTCTGAATTTTGGATTATCTAATACTGTCAGAGTAATGCAATAGTCTCGCAACTCATATCATACTGCTTGCATTCTTAGATTATCCAACAGTCGGAATAAGTGTCAATATTTATGTTGAATGTTTAAGAACTACAAATCATTTTTCTGTTTCACGAGAAAGGCAAATCATTTATATTCTAATCAGCTCCACAACATAGTTCTACGACATAATTTACCCAAATTTCTTATGTACGAGGATTATAAAGGATAAAGTGATTGTAGTGATCCATACTCACATGTCAGTAACCTATTCTAAAGAAAATTACACAATGTGCATTACAGGATAATCTACTAGAGTCAGAGTCTTGCAATACTCTCGCAACTCATATCAAACTGATTACATTCTTACGATCATTCAATAGTCGGAATAAGCGTCAATAGCTATGTCGAATGTACAAGAAATACAAATCATGCTTTCATTCACAAGAACAACATAGTTCTACTCGCTATCGTCTGAACCGTGTGATGAGTCACTATCTATCTCATCTTCCTGTTCTTCATCCACGTCATCGAGTAGACGGCGTCGAGTTCTCACGACTGCCTTGCCTCTCGAAAACGTTCCCCTGCCCCTTCCCCTTCGTTTGCTTGTGCTGGTACCACCGACCGCAAACTTTTGGGGTGGGTTTTTGCATGATGCTTTATTATGACCGGCTTTAAGGCCACAATTGCTACAAACTCTTGTGCATAACTTTTTCCCACGCGCGCCGATGATTGGTGGCGCTCCATCTACAGGTCTTGAACCCTTTGTCCTAGACATTCGTGGTGCTGTAAGAACGATTCCAGACTGGCAATCTTGGTCATATTCAGCTGGCTCAGCATGCACCGGGGTCTCATCAGCAGGAATTTCTTCAAGCTGCAGCCTAAGTTCTTTCACGACGGTCATAAATCTTTCATAGCCCACCGTTGATCGATTCCCCGCTCTAACAGCTGCATAAGCTTCTCTGAGCATGTTGCAATTTCTACCACCTAATGATAGGCCATCCAATCCAGTTTGGACAGTGTCATTCCTGTCATAGGGAAGGTCAATATGAGCATTCCTTGAGTACCTTCTTAGTACATACTTGCTAGGGAGCTTCTCAATCTGCTCATTCACCAATACAATAATGAGGTGTGAGCATAGCAGTCCTGCGCAATGACACACATAATTAGTGTACACGTGGTTCGAATCATGGCATTTCTGCTATATACAAATTTCAGGCTCATATTTTTTTCTTACCCGTGTGCTCCCACCGTTTGCATTCACAGCTGTACTCTTCTTTCTTTTCATCACAAATTACTTTAAACTCATGTTGTGACCAAGCAAAATCAGGACCTTCTTTACCATAGTACACAAGAAAATTACGTGTGTCTACTTTCTTTGTACGAAAGGATGTTCCAGCCACATAGGCTTGTTGATATTTTTGAAATACTGCACGTGTATAGATTCTGCTCAGTTGACGTTCCAGAGGATAGTGTGTTTTTGTCGCAGGAGTGTCCTACATCCGCAAAGAATAGTGAATTAGTGAGATATTCTTATATTTTCATTTAACACAAGATTATGAATAATGATAAATCAATCAGCTTATAGGTGGGGAAGAAATTACAATATTAGAAATGCAGAGTAAAGTTATAGATGAAAGTTTTCAAGGGGCAAAACGATGATATGCAGATCAGAGGCTTAAAATGCATCCTTATTTCTACCTTTCTTTACCAGCTACGTGCACTGAAATAAAAAGTTCCCAGAAATGTTATTCACATTAATATTAGAATGAGAAACAATACACCAAACCGTTTGATATTTTACATAAGGACACCATCACATAAGTTTTTGAAAACGATGACATACCTGTTGTGCAATGGTTTCTCGACCTTCAGCTTCTTTTCTTCTTTGCAATACTTGATACATTTTTTGTGCAAAGATATGCAGAGGTGTTGACTCATTGAGGTGGTTTCTTTTAACCATTCTGTTCATGCTCTCGCTACGTTGGGTCGATGTCATTCTCCCACAAAAAACATCCTTGAAGTAGGCAGCAATCCAAGATGACCGGTCCTCATATAAACTACACAATGTGGGATCTGATTGGAGTCCATACTCGCTCACCATGTCATGCCACGCATTCTCAAACTCTGTAGGGGTTAGTGGGTGATTAACAACTGTGAGTAGCTTCTGTTCCAACCCTTTATACTCGTGGGAAAGTTTATTTAAGCTTTCCGAGTGCTTGTTCAACATATGCCATCTGCAAAGTCTATGGATTGTTTTTAGAAACACAATTGCAAGAGCATTTGCCATAGCTTGGTCTTGATCTACAAAGAAATTTTTTGGTCAGCAAACAAATTGACACCAAATGGATTGGTTGGGATTGTGTTCACACACAACGGACAACTATACCTGTGAGTATGCAAATAGGATCTTTTTCTTCCATGCATGTCCTGAATGTCCGAAAAACCCATTCAAAAGTTTCCTCCTTCTCATCGCCGACGAGAACAAACCCAAATATGACGTTCTGCAAATGGTGGTTGCTTCCAACAAACATCCCCAGCGGCATGCGGTAAAAATTGCTCCTATATGTGGTGTCAAATGTGACCACGTCTCCAAACTCAGCATAGTTAGCCTGGCAGCTAGCATGACTCCAAAAAATGTTCTTCACAACGCCGTTCTCGTCATGATCAATGTCGTAAAAAAATTTTGGGTTATGTTTTCTATATCATGGAAGACGGCTTTCAGCTTTTTTACATCATCCACTTGCTCCTTTCGTAAATTAGCCGCCCTTCTGCATTTCATACATTAGTTTTATGTCATTGGAGAGTGATGAATTCAACAGGTACAACACCCACTAGGGTTAAATAAATTCAGATACTACTGAATAAGACTTTATATACCTGTTTTCAAGGTCACGTTCATTCATTTGCAAGAGTCCATGGTTTCCATGCATTCTAGTCAACACATTCATGGTTGCATTTGGGGAGACTCCACTGTGCTGCAAATCGTCAACATATTCCATGACAACAGGGTCCTTGTTCTTGTGCGAACGCATGTGCTTCACTTCACATGGATGAGGGTTCAGAGCATGGGTGTGCTCCAACTCTACTTTCTCATAGAACCATTCTTTTCCTATCAGTTTTATCTTGACCTGAGCCATGCAGCTAACCCTCTTCGACATCTTTGCACGTTTGCGTTCCTCGCC
Organism: Alopecurus myosuroides; assembly: GCA_028641055.1. Lineage (NCBI taxonomy): Eukaryota > Viridiplantae > Streptophyta > Magnoliopsida > Poales > Poaceae > Alopecurus > Alopecurus myosuroides. The sequence goes on from JAPCYS010001078.1 coordinate 10,572, forward strand.
CTCCTTGTAAAATGTTGAAACACCTTGTCGAGAACAAGCATACACACGCGACATTGCCTTCCTCCTGTGTTTCTTACTTCCAAAACCGGCTTCTCTAGCATATCGTCGATAAAAATCATAGCCTTCCTCATCTGTTGCGAAAACCATATTTTCCTTTGGGATACAATCCTCAGGAACTTGCTCACCCTGTCATCAATTAAGAACAATAAACACATGGAATTTGCTGACATAACGTTATGTGTTTTATACAAAAGTACAGAGCGGACGTACATGTATATATCTTGCATTGGGATCTGGTGTCATCATTTCGTATGGTTCGACCGGAGGCGGTGGCGTTATCAAGGACAAGTGCATTGCCGGATGACGTTCCATTGGGTTCTCACCTGCCATCGATTGAGTTGAGCAGCCTGCTTCCGAAGTTCCTATGACACGGCTTGGGGTGAGGAAGGATGGCTGCGTATGCGCACGGTCAGACTGAACAACTTTTTCCGGAGAATCAGATGTGTCATCATGTGCTCGACGGCGGAAGTCTGGAGAGGAGTCCATGATAGTATCCTGTGATTCATTAGCGAATCATTAGCGAATTATGGGATTGCATGTACAGATGGCCTAAACTGTTTGTGTAATCTGTTTTTTAAGAGGTATGCATGTGTTGTTACGCTTTAATTAGGAAACACTTCATAAGCGACACGGTAATTTAACTACAGGATTGCTAGATTCTCAAATACATTTGCAAGGAACAATTGTATTTGCAGTGGCATGTACAAATACCAAACATAAATCTGAATCAGTAATGGAAGATGCACCTCTGTTTGCCAATACGGCTCAGAATTGATTTCAGAAGAGCTCCACCGCGCGCGGCGTATCCGGTGCCTGCGTCGTCGGCAGCGGTCACCGATGTCTCGGCGTCCGCAGGTTGTTCGGCCGCCGATGTCGATAGAGGCGACTGAAGTTGAGAGGGGGAACAAAGTGGGATGTGAGGCCTCGTATTTTCTTCCCGCGGCCTGAGGCATAACCACCAAGATACCCACGATCCGCAGTAACCGCACACAGAGCTGACCGGCAGTTGACATGGTCATGGGTGGCGGACCGCGGATGCAGGCGAATTGGGGGGTGGTGCCGCCGGGTGTCAGGGGAGGTGGCAACTCGGGGAATGGCTATGGGGTCGCGACGAGAGATTGGGGATGCGCCGCACCGTGCCGTAGTTGGTGCAGCCGCCGCGGGCCGGCGGCTAACCCCCGAAGGTTTTTTTTCTTTTACATGACGACGGAGTTGACTAGATGCCCGTGATTCCCTTCCGTAAGATTATGCTCTGCTCCATACGCTTTCTAATTTTTTTCCCAGCCATGCATTCTTTCTGTGATTCTGTCACACGTTGGAATAGGGATAAAATATGGTACTACCGGCTAATTGGCAGATTTCAGCTAGCCAGTTAAAATTTATGACCAGCATATTTTATCTTTGGTACAAATTTTTGGGAACCTTGGGATTTTTGCTCTAGTTCTAATTTTTTTTCATCTGTAAGTGTACCAAATTATGAAGTCACGGTTATTTAATTACATATTTTGTCAGCCTTGGTTCCTTATAACGTGAGGTACAGAAATTGATCAAGATCAGTATGAACATCCAAACAGGAAAAATATTGTATCCTTTTTTTTAATCAATTTTTTATATTTTCTCTAACATCAGATGTTTCACCGGACCAGAATAGAACTTGTGCGAAACGACACAACAATTATTGCACACTACATTTTGTGAAGTAATCAACTAAATAGCTTCCATGCCTATCACTACTGAGTATCGACCGAAGATGTACACTCCTCCATGCCGCGCAACTCTTGTTCAGCTTCGTATTCCGCTGCAGAAAATATATTAATATTTACTTTAGGTTATTAAAAATCATGATAGTGAATTGTTATAAAAAACTGACCTATTATGCATCTTGGCAGTGCAAACCCACCTGACCGTCGGCGTACACGCCCAACCGTCAGGTGTGGGTGGATCATTGGTCGACCCATCACAAAATGCAGCTCGTCGCCTAGCTTAATGTTATAAATACTGACGAACATATCCCAGTCGCCTTCCACGTAGTATTTTTCCCCATATTTCCGTACGTCAAACACGAACCATTCACGAGTTGGCTCCATTTCCACCGTAAACTCACTTCTAAAACGACGGGTGAAGTGATCCCCAAACATGCAAGGTATAACCTACACACGAAGTAATTAATATCAGACATAATAAGGATCAAATGGTTGCGGGTGATAAATGTTATGTCTTACCATGCGAGTCTTGTATTCTCCGAATATTGTGAGAATATTCGTGTCATCCAATGAGAATTCATCAACACAGATGAAATCTGGATAGTTACAAACATTGCACCTAGAAAACTGGTCGTGGAATGCCATTTTTTCCGAATGAAATTTACAAGTTAGGATACAACTAGTATTTATAACTACTGGATTGCTATCTATTCATTCCTAGCCACATGAAAAAATGCATGTCATCCGGTACTTTCCAAATCACCTTGACCAACACCCGTTTCGTTAGCCACTCACATTTTGTACATGCTAAAGTTAGGATAGCTATGAATAGCAAACATAGTCCTGTCCATTAGAATTCTTTATGTTGAATTTTTTATTTTTATTTTTCTACACATTCTGAACAATTCAAGTCATGGGTGTTAAAATCATGAGTACACCTATCATTATTGGTAAGCGTAATTTTTTTCGTTTCTTACGTCGTATTAAATATTGCTGGTAACGTTAGGACAATATTCTATTTCAAAAATTATTACTACTCGTTCTAATAGGTAGGCTACATATGAGAATTACACCACAAGTTTTACTGAACGTAATTTTCCTACCGCTTTCTTACGTTGCATGCATGAGTTGATTCGTGACTGCGAGACATAATCTTACGAAGGCTTCCTTACGTCACATGCATGATTGTTTCGCTGCGGCGGGAGGCCAGCCAAAGAATATTACGTCGCGTGGGTTTTTTATTTACGCCCATGTCCGGAGACGGGTGGACGCGCGCGCGGCGCCTGGAACCAACGAGGTCGGTCCGGTGGGGGTGCAGAATAATATTCTACACCCAGGGTGTCAAATAGCGCGACCCTATATATATATATATATATAACTGCTACTCCCTCCGTTCCATAATATAAGATGTTTTAGGTGTTGAACCATGTCATGCCCGCGCAGAGATGCTGACTGCGCGGACCCACCCCATTTCACTCTAAATAGATTCTGGAATTCTCTTCCCGATGCTAGATATTTTACACTCCGCCGTCCCTTTTGAGTAGCTCCGTTTTTCGTCGCAGCCCCGCCCCATCTTTGGCGTCGTCCGCATTATCTCGGCCAAACTTCTCAGGCTATATTTCGACCGTTGCCGATTTTCATGGCGGCACCATTTCGCCGGATCTGAATCTCTTGGACAGCTCATTTCGCCTCTGCCCGTCGGTCTCCGCACACCATGGTTTCATGGGACACGAACGAGGGCTCCGCAGCGTACTTCCCTCTATAACGGGAAGGCACCTCTTCAGACTCCACCGCACTATGTCCTAGATTTTGCTCAAATTTTGTGTTTATCCCTAAATTGTTCGAGTTAAGTGGATTTGATTTCCTCCTACCACATTGTAGGATGTATCTAAAGCATGTAGTTGCAATGTCCGGGATATAATCCGAGTTGAACGAGTCCCTTCGAGACAAGATGCGCAGTTTGAAGGATTTGGAGTTCAACACTGAGGAAAAGAAGAAGATTGAAGACAAATTTGAGCTTTTCAATAAACAGATCGGAATTTCGAGGGCAAGCTAATTAAAGAAGATTGAAAAAGAGAACAAGAAAATAGAAAAGGTGAAGATGAGCTTGGAAGAATATAAAATGAAGATGGAGTTGCAACTCGCCAACATTGTGTATGATTACAAAAGTAATGCGGACGCAACTCGGATGAAGAAGACGAAGAACGGTTGATTAAGAAAAAGATACATGTCCACTATGCATTAGTCGTTATAGCCATTTTAGTTGTGATTATTCTTGCCATGTAAGGGTTATCTATGTGCACGTGCAGAATGTAATTTTGCATGTAGTGCATGAATTTGAGGTACAAGTTTAGGCTACGTGGTTATAGAAGAGCATTTTTGAGTTGCCCGATTCCTATCCACGGACGTTGTTTGGGCGTGTCCGCCCAGAGTTTGAGGGCCATTTTTCGGATAGATGGTTGGAGATGCTCTTACACCATGCATGGAGCCGGGTAATTGTCGATCAGGGAACAAAGATACAACTTGTTTGGATTTTAAGACGGGATAGTGCGTGATTTTCCAAGTGAGAAAGTTGCTCTTCAGGCCAGTCTCTGAGAGTAGTAGTACTACAGTACAAAACTGCATTTCTAGAACGCACAAATACGGCCAAAACCTTCTGTTACGTAGTGGCGCTAGGGCCTGATCCGGTCTGAACGTGTGCGCCGCGCCGTAGCCTACACGGTTGCGTCACGTTACCTTGGACAGCACAACCGCTTTCGCTTCTCTCTTCCCCCTTTTCGATAAGAACAGCCAGAGAGAGGCAGGCCCATCCCCCAGCTCCCACACACCCCGCCCGAGACCAAACTCCTCCCCAACGACTCCGACCCCAAGGACCCCCTCGCACCTCCATGGAGAAGGCGATCGACCGGCAGCGCGTGCTCCTCGCGCACCTCCTCCCCTCCGCCTCCGCCAACCAGCCCCACCAGCTCTCCGTGAGATCTCTTTCCCCTCCCGCGATCTCCCCCCTCTTCGTTTTCCCGCGATTCTTCTTTTCTTCTGGCCCGGGAGCTCCACGAGCTGAGCTGATTGGTTTGCTGCTGGCTTTCCGTTGCAGGCGTCGGAGTGCGCGGCCGGGGACAGCGCCGCCTACCAGAGGAGCTCCTGCTACGGGGACGACGTCGTCATCGTCGCGTAAGACACCCTCCCACCCACCTGCCTACCTGCGCGTCGATCCAGATCATTCTGCTCTTGGCACAAGTATCCCCATATCGCGCACGCTAGTGGCAGGAAAATCTCTATATTTCCAGTCTCTATCCTACATACACAGATTACTAAAGGAAGTCAACTAGCTCCTTCTTGAGCTGGTAGAGATTACAGAGTCCAGCCCCCCAATTGCAGTGCTTACGAAGGGAGCTGGTAGAGATTACAGAGTCCAGCCCCCCAATTGCAGTGCTTACGAAGGGGACTGTTGTCTTCATCACCTAATTTGATCCACAAACAATTTGCAGTTCAGGTCTTATACTTTGCCAGCGGGTGCTGGCTAGCGGCTCGCAATAATCACAGTTAAGGCCCGAATCGCTTACAAGCTGCTGGATTCTAGAAACGCAAACCATTATCGAGGACCAAATTAATCCTGACAAGCTAGAGTCTAGAAATGCAAAACCGCTGTTTTCTCTGGTGTATGTGCCATGCTATATAAAAAGTAATGTCAGAAAATGCCATGTTTTGTTCTAATTGCTACTGCCTTTCTTCGCCTGCAGTGCCTACCGGACACCGATATGCAAGGCCAAGCGTGGGGGGTTCAAGGACACGTACCCGGAGGACCTTCTCACCCCTGTCCTCAAGGTATACACCTGCCATGCCGCCCTTTTCTGGCCCGATTCGCTAGCCCTTACAAACCGGAAGGAAAGGATATGTTCTCAGGCTGTTGCTTGCTTCATATTTCCGTGTATAGGCTGTTCTCGACAAAACTGGGATCAACCCGGCCGAGATCGGCGACGTTGTAGTTGGGACGGTGCTAGGCCCGGGTTCGCAGCGTGCGATCGAGTGCAGGACGGCATCACTATTGGCTGGGGTTCCTGGTAAATGCTGTGTTTTCAATCAAATATGTCACCCTCATATGAACCAAGGGGCTTCTTTCTTACGGACAGTGATTTCTGTTTCCTTATAAGAAATTTTCCTCTTCGTTGATGCAGAAACCGTTCCTGTGAGAACTGTGAACCGGCAATGCTCATCTGGGCTACAGGCAGTAGCTGATGTTGCCGCTGCTATTAAAGCTGGTTTCTATGACATAGGTAGTTATAATACGCTTTATGCTGGTTTCGCTACATAGCTGCTTTATTGTGAGTTTGAGGTGCTGAAGTACAGCTTTATCTCCAAAACAGGGATTGGTGCTGGTCTGGAATCCATGTCGGTGAACTCTGTTGGTTGGGAAGGACAAGTAAACCCAAGGGTATGGGTTCTGTGCACGCCCTGCCTTTTTGCTCCACATACTCTACTTGCGCCTTGATAACACATTCTTCTTTCCAGGTCATTGAGTTACAGAAAGCACAGGATTGTCTTCTGCCCATGGGAATAACGTCTGAAAATGTTGCTCACCGGTATGGAGTAACCAGACAGGAGCAAGATAAGGCTGCTGTGAGTTCCCGGGCATGCATTATGTTTTATTTTCGTTGCTTTTCCTTGCGTTAAAATGTGGTTAAAGCTTGCCTTTTAACAGGCTGAGTCTCATATGAGAGCTGCCGCAGCCACGGCTTCTGGAAAGTTCAAGGATGAGATTATTCCAGTGCATACAAAGGTAAGCGACATTACTCCTGCTCTATATTTGTGTTAGCTAGTAACTGGAGCAGACTAGCCTATTTTCTTATCAGGATGCATTCAACAGCCTCAAAATTAGTTTTAGGCACAACTAGTTCGACAGATAAAGTACACTACATTTCGTGCTTATCAGTATTCGCTAAAATTATCTCATTCTGCAGATCATTGACCCCAAAACTGGAGAGGAAAAGAAAGTTGTGATATCAGTTGATGATGGAATTAGGCCTGGAACCACGGCATCTGGATTGGCAAAGCTTAAACCAGTTTTCAAGAAGGATGGGACTACAACTGCAGGTATTGCAAAACTCTTTCTGTTGACACTACTACTGTAGGCAGAGTTCTGTTGTCTGTAGCTGAAATGTCAAATAAGAACCTATTGAACTTATGTAGGTAACTCTAGTCAAGTGAGTGATGGTGCTGGAGCTGTTCTTCTTATGAGGAGATCTGTAGCAGTGAGCAAGGGGCTTCCTGTACTTGGCGTTTTCAGGTGCTGCACTTGTTAAGTTCCATGAATCACATTTGATACATAGCTACACTCGTTACTTTACTGATATGTTCGTGCTTTCTCGCAATCATCATTTTCAGGAGTTTCGTTGCTGTTGGTGTGGATCCGGCTGTTATGGGCGTTGGTCCAGCTGTCGCAATACCTGCTGCGGTGAAGGCTGCTGGCCTTGAGATTGAAGACATTGATCTCTTTGAATTGAATGAGGTATGTTTAGTTGTACCCAATCCCAGTTTTTCTCTTGTCTATGTAACAGTTGTTGATACTTGATTCTTGATGTGTAGGCATTTGCCTCTCAATTTGTGTACTGCTGCAACAAGTTGGGACTTGACCGGTCAAAAGTAAACGTGAACGGAGGCGCGATTGCCATGGGACATCCTCTTGGTGCCACAGGTAAATGAACGCAAGATTTTCAAGTAGACCTTAGAATGTGATGGTGCCAACAGAAGGGCAACTGCTGAAAATAACTGTTCTCCGCCTCATCTGAGCAACGATGTAACCGCTGCCGCTGTTGTTTCGTTCAGGTGCCCGGTGCATCTCGACCCTTCTGAATGAAATGAAGCGCCGGGGCAGAGACTGCAGATTCGGCGTCGTAACCATGTGCATTGGTTAGTTCTGCCTTCCCTCTGAATTCTGGTGCTCATATCACGCTCGCCACATGGGTGCTGGCTAAAGAACCTCGTGCTGGTAACTAATGATGCTTTGTCGGTATCTACCGCAGGATCTGGCATGGGCGCGGCAGCCGTCTTCGAGAGGGGACTCGGTGGACGAGCTCTCCAACGCGCGCCAAATCCAGTCACAACCTCCTGTCCAAGGATGTGACCAAGTAGAGGCGCAAGATCGTTCATCTTCCCACACGCTGATCCCTTGAGCAGCAAGACCCGCATCATGATGTGATGTGATAATAATAGCTACAAGAATGAAGAAAATTGTTATTCCGTTGGACAAGAAAGGGACGTAGCAACATAAAAGTTCCCATGTACCCTTGCACTCCGGTATAAGAATACGAATAAAAATATATTGATTTCGAATTTGTAACGTGCTCTGATGCAATATTGAAGATGAAAAAAATGGGGCTCTGTTTATTTTGCCCGGCTTTGGACTCCCGTGCTTTGATCGGCTGATCCCTTGGCCGAACAGAGGAGTGAATAGAGTGCAGAATCTATCCCCTTTCCCCTGTAGTATATTCTTTGCGAGATCATTTCAATTCATTTTTTCCCTTGTCTGCGCATTGCCGCTGCTCGTCTTATAACAAGTCCACCAATTCAAAATGGGAAGAACTGTGCAGCATTATGGAATTTGAATTCAGATTCTAATAGACTGCTACGGGCATGGTTTAAGTTGACCCAGGACAGGCTGCCTAGGCATGAAAACTGAACGTGGATGCCTCTTTTGATGCCGTGGAGATGTGTGGGTCGTCGGGGGCTATTATCAGAGACAACGTTGGTGGCTTTGTGGCTGCGGGTATCCTATATCCCCTACTCGTTATCTGCATCCATGTCTGAGGCTATTGCTATGAATTTTTTTTTTTTTGAAATTTAAACCAACTATATTAAGAAAGCAAGGCGCCTCATTAAAAACCTTCCGGTCCCTCGGGTACCCTGGAAGGAAAAGAGTGCGTAAGAAACTTGCTGCCACAATCAAAAAAGTTACATCGTCTGCTAGTGTGCTTACAAGATAATGAGGTGGTTCATCATGCCAATAGACTGACAGGAACCCCTCCACATTACTCCCTCCGTTCAACAATAGATGACTTCCACATATCTATATATGGATGTATCTAGACATATTTTAATGTCTACATACATCCATATATAGATATGTGGAAGTCATCTATTGTTGAACGGAGGGAGTACTAGCTAGAAGATGAGCCGCCCTATTGGCTTCTCTATGACAGTGGGAAAAAGCCACCGAGGAGAAATTGCGACAAAGCATAGCACACTCCTCGAATATCGCCACCGCAGGTCCAAGATGGATACCCCCATTGATCATAACCTCAATGACCTCAAGACAATCCGAGTTGACCTCCAAACGGTTGCATCCGATTTGTCCTGCCAGAAGGAGTCCGTCTCTGAGGGCGAATGCCTCGGCCGTCGCTGGATCGGATACATGAGGCAGTCCACGGCAGAAGCCCGCCAGAAACACTCCTTTATCGTCACGAATAATTCCCGAACTCCCAGTACCTGCATCCAAAGAAAATCCAGCGTCTACATTTAATTTAACAAAGTTCTCACGAGGTTTCATCCAACCCGCCCTCGGGGTTTGTGCCGGTTTCTTCTTAGCTTTGGCGTAGTTGAGGGTGAGCGCTGATATTGCATGTGCTGTTCTACTTGTTGCTTGCACTGTCTCTCCCCTGGTAGCACGACGCCGTTCCCACCATATATACCATACTGCAACAGCAACCAGTTCATTGCGTCCAATCTCATTGATCAAAGGTGCTTGCGCATTTGTATCCCTTAGTAGTGCTTCCAGAGTCGATTGTCCCTCCACTTCCACTTCACACGCCTGACTGATAACATCCCACATCCCCAGGTGGACCAAATCTCTTGCACTCTCGGACACATGAAGAAGGTGTGTCGTATACTTTCACATGCCGAAAGGCAAAGAGTACAAGTCGAGCTAGGACGCATATGTCTATTTGCTAGAACCCCATTGCAAGGGATTGCACCATAAAGAGCCCTCCAACAATGGATTTAATTTTAGCTGGAACATTTAGAGACCATAGGGTTTTCCAAATTGGAAGAGAGGATGATGTGCCATAGTCACCTGTCCTCCTGAGTTTAATTCCGTGCTGGTGCTCCCACTCCAAATGATAGCAAGATCTAACCGAAAATATACCTGGTTTATTATAGTGCCATCCAACAAAATCTTCAAAATACCATTAGCCAGGGGAATATTCAGAATTCTTTGCGCATCAATAGGCCAAAATAATTCCCGTATGAGATCTTCATCCCAATTTCCACTATCCGAGTCTATTAATTCCGAGACAGTAGTTAAGACAATATTACCTCTTCTCGTAGAATCCTTCTATTTGGGCTAGAGGGAATCCACGGATCATCCCAGATATTTATGTTTGAGCCATCTCCCACTCTCCAAATATAGCCTCTTTTGAATGTTTGAATACCGGCCCATATGCTTTGCCATGTGAAGGAACTCCCCTTTTTTAAAGAACAATTGATAATATCACCCGATGGAAAATACTTTGCCTTAAGCACTTGAGCACACAAAGACTCTGGACATGAAATTAATCTCCAACATTGTTTCGAGAGCATTGCAAGATTAAAACTCTGTAAATCTCTAAAAACCATACCTCCTTTTCTCTTTGGAACACACATCTTCCACCATGCAAACCAGTGCATATGTTTCTGCTGATCATCATCTCCCCACCAGAACTGGGACATTGCGGTGATTATCCCTTTTTATGATCGTTTAGGTAGCTTGAACACAGACATCGCATACGCAGGAATAGCTTGAATGACGGCTTTAAGCAATACCTCCTTACCACTGAAAGACAGCTTCTTCTCTTTCCATCCACTTAAGATTTTACAAACTCTCTCAATAAGATGCTTGAAACAATCCACTCTATCTACCCCCACCATTGGTGGGAGACCAAGATACATGTCAGTCATAGCTTCAGTCATGATATTTAAAATAGAACATACCTCCACCCTAGTATTTACATCCGTGTTAGGGCTGAAGAATACTGGATTTCGCATCGCTAACCAATTGCCGATGCAGCGCAGTAATCAGACAAAGCACGCCGAAGAGAGGACGCATTAGCAGCATCCGCTCTCATGAGAATAAGTGAGTCATCTGCAAATAATAGGTGAGAAATTGCAGGGGCACTCCTGCACACTCTAACTCCCTGAATATTACCCAAACTTTCCTCATATTTCAGCACACTTGTGAGACCTTCAGCACATAGCAGAAACAGATAAGGTGATAGTGGGTCTCCCTGACGGAGACCCCGAGAAGGATAAATAAAATCTGAGAATTCATTGTTGAGCCGAATTTGATACCTTACTGAGGACACACAAGCCATGATCATATTAACCCACTCAACATTAAAACCCAAACGCAAGAGAATACCATTGAGGAAGCTCCACTCCACTCTGTCATAGGCTTTGTGCATATCCAATTTCACCGCACAAAAGCCGTGCCTACCCTCTCGCTTATTCTTCAGATAGTGATAAGATTCATAAGCCACCAAGATGTTATCCGTAATTAAACGTCCGGTATGAAGGCACTTTGAGTTGGAGAAATAATATCTGGAAGCAACAGTTTCAATCTACTAGCAATGAGTTTTGAGATAACCTTATAGACCACGTTGCATAGACTGATTGGACGGAATTGCTTAATATGCTCTGGATTCTCCACCTTCGGAATTAACACAATAGTCGTGTCGTTCCAACCTTCTGGGATCACTCTAGAATTCACAGCATTCAGAACCTCATCAGTTAGATCCTCTCCGATAATATGCCAAAACCTCTTGTAAAAAACTGCGTGTAAACCGTCGGGCCCCGGGGCCTTTAGATCCCCGATGTTAAACATCGCTTTCTTCACTTCATCCCGGGAATATGGAGCAGAAAGGGCCTCATTCATCACATCTGAATACATGGCTCCACCCTTTCTAAAACCTTCTGGTTAGCAACCGACACACCTGCAGTAAATAGATCATTGAAATAGTCTCTAGTTAGCGAAATAAGCTGATCGGGATCATCAATTACTGTCCCATCGTCATCCTTCAAAGAACCGATATGGTTCCTTTTCTTTCTGGCCGAAGCAAAACGATGAAATAAACTCGTATTTTGGTCACCATGCTGTAACCAATTAACACGTCCGCGTTGGACCCAATAAAGTTCCTCTTGCTCGAGTAGGTTTTCGATTTTCAACTGCACCTCCATTTGTTTTGCCGTTGCCTCATCAGATAATGGGCCCGACAAAATACTATTCAGCTCTTTTTGTAACTCTCTGAGCCTTGTCCTAGGCCCCTTCAGAACCTCTTTATCCCATGTATGGAGCGAATCATGGATGAATTTCGTATGATCACTCAATGAGACCGAGGCATGTAACTGTTTCGATCTTTCCCACGCAGTTTGTATGATTGTATCAATATGCTGCTCGCATAGCCACCGTGCCTCAAAACGAGGCGGGCTCGGTTTGTATGCTTTCTTCCCCGCCGAGAGCTCCGTATTAATCAATATTGGCCTATGGTCTGATTTTTCGAAATCTTCATTGATCACCCCCGCCATTGGAAACATATCAGCCCATCTCGAGTCACAAACCGCCCTATCAAGTCGCTCACGAATTTTACCTCTTCTCCATGTGTTTATGTCGCCGTGAAAGCCCATGTCTTCTAAATTACACTCAACCATGGTATCTCTGAAAGCTTGCATAGCTCTTTGGGGTCTCACTGCACCCCCTTCCTTTTCATTTGAATACATTATCTCATTGAAATCTCCAGCCATCAACCACGGTAGATCCCTCGCTGCATTGAGAGCTCTAATACTCCCATGTAAGATGTTTATTTTCTCCACTCGGTTCACCATACAAGCCAGTTAAACGCCATCCCGCCTCGCTGTGCTCGTTGATCCTTATATCGATAAAGTTCGTGGAGATCTCATACGACGTTACTACAATCTCTTTATTCCAAAACATAACCAAGCCACCACTCCTACCATCGCTTTCCGAGACCAACATCTCGTCAAATTTCAGTCTCCTCCGAAGATTGTCTGCCTTAACTTTACACAAATGTGCTTCAGACAGGAAAAGCACATCCGGGTGTAAGCGCCCCTGGAGGTCCAGGAGCGCACGAACTGCCGAGGACTTACGCATTCCTCGGCAGTTCCAGCATATAATAATCATTGCTCCCGGCGGCACCCCTCGAGGGAGCCCGCCGATTCTGAGTTAGAGTTCACCTTTGAATTCTCACTTTCACTCTTCTGTCGCTTAGCTTTTTCCTTGATATCACCCACGGCCACTGCTTGTTGTATCATACCCAATTCCTCTTCCCCTCCTCCTTGTGTAATCAACATAGTGTCCCGGGAATTGTTTGGCCGAACCCCCATAAAGTCCAGTGATCGTTTTGCTTGTTTGTTTCCTTCAGTCATGACTATATCAGTAGCTTTAATTGGACTCGAGGCAGTATCCGAGAGCTCATCGTCTACCTTGCTATCTCCATCGTTCTTGCGTTCGGGATGGGCTCTCCAATCTTGGTATTCACCCGGCATCCTTCCCCTTCCTCCAAAGTCACGGCCTCCTCTTCTTCCTCCATTACCCATGCTTCTACCTCCTCCCCCAAAAGGTCTCCTGCCATGCCACGTTGAGGGGTCTGCCTTCAAGAAATGCCCCATTTTAATTTGTTGATGTCGTGCTCCCCCGTGCCACATTCGAGAGCTGTATGTCCAAGCATGCCGCATGCCCCGCAAAATTTGGGAAATTTTTCGAACTGAATCTTGTAGAATTCTCTCTGTCCACCTCTTGAAATTGACACAAACCGCGCAAGTGGGATCCTAGTATCAATCCTCACTCTAGCTCTCACAAAATCTCCTAGCCCATAAAGCGCAGTTTCCACTTTCGAGACCTTGCCTATTTTCTTCTCAACCAAGTTCTTGATCAGCGCTGGAGAGCGATAACCATCTGGTAATTTATGAATTTGCACCCATGCCTCAAAGTAGTTTAGTCCACTGAACCTGGAGGGCATAATCCATCATAAGGTTCGATCGACACGGCGTTCTGTCTAAATAACCACGGGCCTTGCTCTGAATCTTCAACCAATCTCCTAGACAGTAACATTGGATCGAGAATAGATTCCACTCAATTGGTCTCATCTTGATCTCCTTTGCAGGACTCCAAGCATTAGACATGTGCTGCTCAAACGTTTGCGGGCTGAACGGATTCGCCGTGTGTACCCGAGCTAATGCCATCCACTTCACCCCCTCAATCGGTGCATCTTCTTGTTCTTCAAAGATCAGGTCGTCTACCTCCTCCTCGTCGAAACCCAGTCTACCAAGCAGTTCTCCTATTTCCTCCTCTTTTCTGGATCCTGATCCGCTGGCCATGGACGAACTGGCTCCTGTCGTTGCCGCCATGGTGAGTTCTTGCGCTCGAACAGATTGATGTTTGTTTCAGTCGTCGGAAGCTCCTCCTGTACTCGATTGCTGTGGAGAACCACAACTTGATCTCCCGTACTCGATTGCTGTGGAGAACCCGCTTGATCTCGCGTATAAGAAGTAGCGCTCCGATCCGAAATCGAGAAGAGGACCGAATCCCTAGTCGCCTAGGTCGGGGTAACCCTAGTCGCCTAGGTCTGCGCCTCCTTAGAGTCGTGTACGAACCCAGTTGAGCAGATTCATATTTCGCCTATTGCTATGAAATTTGGTTTACAACTAGCTATCAACACCGGGTGCCACTCCATAGAGGCAGAATCAGACTCATCGGAGGTGATACAATATTGCTCAGGTCAAGAACAGATTTGGAACGAGGCAACGGCTGTTTATGCTGAATGTTTTAGTCTCGCGGGACAGATTGGACTCGTTGAATTTAAAACATTGCAGAAGGGAGTGCAATATGGTGGCACATAATTTGGCGAGGGAGTGCTTCAGCCTTAAAACTTCTTGTACTTGGTTAGATAAACCTCCTAGTAGTATCTTACAAACACTCACGGACGATGTAACGATTGTGTAATTCTCTGGACGGCAAGTTTTTTCGCACTCTTTTCCTTACCAGGATAGCTAAGGGGACTGAATGGTTTTTAATGAGGTGGCTTGCTCGCTTATATTTATATATTGAAAATACACCACTCTAGTACTGGTTGTACTTCGCTATTGTATTGGGGGTACACCTAGTTAGTGTAGTCGCCTGCACGTAGTGGACACGAGTATCATGGTGGGGGTAAATACCAGAGTATGTAGCGGTGGAGAGTGATTGCCACATAGGTGGTCATCCATAGGTGCACATCTTGGGCGCTCATCACCGGGAATCGGCATCGCCGCGATGGCCCGCTCTTTTGGACAGTTGCTCGAAAGGGCACACGAATAAGGATGCAATAGAAAATTTTAGAAACTCATAACTTTTAAACCGAGAGTCCATCCAAATCAGTTTTTTAATGGTCACCGGGAGAGGGAGAAAAACCTCCACCTGAATTGTACTCATTTTTTTCCTATAAGGCTTTGCAGCCTATTACAAGATGGGTTCGAGTGGACCGAATTACATAGAGGACATTGGGAGAAGAACCAAAAACAGCACACACCAACACACATCAAAGGAGAAAACAGAGAGGGAGGTCACTCTGAAAAAATCAGAGACTGTTGCTTGACAAGAGCCACCAAGAGGCGGCAAAACCTATCAAGACCCAAGCACAATTGACCACCAGGAGGAGCAGGACGTGACCGCGGGGAGGCACAAAACAGAACAAAGAGCGCTGCCGGTGTAATCGAAAGGCCCGGTTAGCCGAGTATAGACCGCAACACTGTCTATCGACGTAGTCGAAGGGCGATGCACATCCGAGACCACACAACGCCACGACACCACCTGTGTCGGGGGTGAGGTCGAAAGGTTGCGCACAACCGAGACGACACCACAGAACCTGCGCGCCAATGGCATGGACGAAGGGCATCACGGCATCGAGACACACCATAGGGCGCCCTCGCCGGGAACGACCTCGTCGCACGTGAGGGCCGCCGGCGTAATCGAAGGGCATAGCACCGCCGAGGCCACAACACCGACCCCATCTAAGTCGAGTGTGACTGAAGAGCGGGTTTGCCAAGAGCATGCCACAAGCCAGCCATGCCAGCACGACACAAAGATCCGAAGTGGTTTGACGCTTGAAGAAGACAACATGCAAGGAGACACCACCACCACAAGTGCCACGGTCTACCCCACATCGGAACACACCGCCACCATGGCCTCCATCTGCAGAACCATGGAGCTCACCAGCACGCAGACAGATAAGCGCCCGCCACCACTGATGGCAAGACAGAGGGGCTCAACGTCGAGCCAAGAAGGCCCCCCACGTAGGGAGCGCATCACCACCATGGCCGCCATCTGCGAAGCCATGGACCGCCAACCCTAGCAACAAACTTGCTGCAAGGTTGATGGCTGAGCAAAGAGGAAGTGCAACCACGCGACCACCAGCCCAAGAGCTCGGACAACACTTCCCCACCGACCAAGCGGAGCACGAAAGCACCATAAGGATGGGATCCCGGGAAAATCCACCACAGAGGGGGCGTATAAAGCTGCAAGGGAACGAAAATGAGGCCAGCACCAACCGCCTAGCACCATGCTGGCCAGCAGACCGGCCACCGTCTAGGAGCACCCGTCCCACGCGCTGGAGCAACGAGCGGGAGACCTCTCAAAGCCTGACCCCGCATGATCTGGCCACCCCAAATCCATCTGCCACGCCGGAGCACGGAAGCTGCCAGGGCGGGCAAGCCACGGGGACAGGGGGCCTCGCCCGCGCCACCCACCACGAACGCCATAGAGCGTAGGCCGCACGGGTGCGGCTCGCCTGGACGACCAAGAGCAGGTCGTGAGGTCAGAATCCGCGAGGAGAATGAGTGGAGGACAGCGACCTCCTTTGGAGGCCAGCAGCGCGCGCAGCCGGCGGAGGCCAGCAGCGCCGCCGCCGGCAAAGGGAGGGGCGGGAGGGTGAGGTATGGGTCAGGGAAGGTGGGGGCGCTCCGGTGCCACCACAAGGAGCGACACGGGAGCGGGAGATTTGTCTACTCTTTCTCCAAATCGTTTTTGTTATAGTGTTGACCGCGATGAGATGATTTCACCATTGAGTGGATTAAAAACAACTTTCTTTTCTATTAAAAATCATGCGCTGAAAATTACGAAACCGATTTCACCATTGGGTTTATGTTCACCACGTATTCGAAAACAAGATGTCATATAGACATATTCGAATCAATCACCTGATATTCGAAAATAAGATCATATAGACATATTCGAATGAATATAAAAAAACTTTATACAATAAACTTGGTTTAAAAAAACAACTTTGTACTATAAAACTTTTGCTTTTCAATTACAAATCAACTTTGTAATATAAACTGTTACAAAAACTAACTTTGTACTAGACATGATTTCCATCACAAACATGGGAAATATACAACGAAGACGAGGGGGCTTGTTTTTAATTAATCAATGGCCGACTTGTCGGTATTATGGGATAAAACCATGTTTTGTTCTGAAAAAATGAAAATTGTCTATCGACATATATATTTATTATTCTAAAAAGCAACTTACACAAAAAGCAAGTTTTATTTTTCTACCTTATCCTTGTTTTTGCGAAAGAAAAGAAAGTTTACTATATGAAGTTGCTTTGTGAGAATAATTAGCAGAATATATTTATGGGTTCTAGTTTCAAAGAACTCGTCGCGAGAAACAGTACGGTGAAAGCCAGTGGCGGAGCTTAGTTCGGGCCAGAGGGGGCCACCCCCTCCCCCTCCTCCTCGTTTTGCAAATGCATACAGATTTTTTTCGCTATGTAACAGTGTTAGATTTGTGTGCTCCCCCCCCCACACACACCACAACGAACTCGTCTATCACACTTTCCGCCCACCAGGAGATTCCCGACTAAAAGTTATGCGTTTTTAAAGATTGAAGGAGGTTCGGGTTTTCATACGGTGATGAGTTAGAGCATCTCCAGTCGCGCCCCCAAACACGCCCCCACGACCTCTTCACGTCCGGACGGGCCCCGAGCGCGCCCAGTCGCGCCCCCCATTGGGCCTTACCGTCCGGATGCCCCCTTGTTCCCGTCCGGCAAACCCAGCCCAACCCCTCCCCCAGGGGCTCCCGTGGGGGCGCCGGACGAGTCGAAACGCGCCGCGGGCCCGTCTTGCCAGCGACACAAAAGGAATCATTTGCGCCACGTCCCCTTCGCCCCGCCCATCTGCGTCCTGCACACGCCGTCTCCCTCCGCCCGAAGCGCCATCGCTTTCTCCCGCCGCGCCTCCATCCCATCAGCGCCTCCGGCTGCGCGTCTGTCCTCTGCGCTCCCCCCTCTCCGCCGCGCCTCCAACCCACAGGCGCCACCTCCGGCGGCCAGAGGTAACCACCTCGCCAAGGTGTTCGGCGATTTGCCCAGTTCACTCTGCTATGATTTACTCAGTTTTGTACAGGTGTTCAGGAAATTTGTTGTTACAAAAATATAAATAGAGGCCAAAATCTATGACTAAGCGGCGACATGAACCAACTTTTGGTTCTTCTGTAGGGTTTGAACGCACCGAAATTTCCCGCGTTTTTTTATTTTTCCTTCATTTCCATAGGAAAGAAATCCCTCATGTCCAACCTCACGGAATTTTTATTCTTTGTCTCTATACAAGAATCATGCCAACACATAAAAGATTTAGATAGAAGAAAAACGTGTTTTTCATGTAACACGACCAAACGACACGTGTTGCAAGTTTCCGTGCTTTCAAGACATGTCATGTAATCATCATATCCCATTGCTAATAGTTTATTTTTTGTCGGTGCATTTGGAACTCCTGCGAACCGAAGAGGCCGAGTGGATGGTGCAACTTCATTATTTTCCTTTTGAAAATACAAACCAAGGGGAAAATTCCCCCATTTCCCGTAGACTATGCTGATTTGAATCAAATAGACGAAAAGTGTAACCAAATGGATGAGGATGCCATAGAGGCATAGACCATCTCCAATCGGAGACCCCAAACCGCCCCAAACATCCGGACGGACAATCCGGCCAGCGTTTGGGCAAAACTCATCAACCCAACCGCTTCCCCTAGATCTAGCCCAAACGTCCAGGATGGGTGGCAAACCCGAAAAGCAGCCTATATGTGGGGAAGGTTTGGCTGACTGTGCGGATCCATCCCACTTTACTCTAAATAGGCTTCGTAATCCTTTTCCCGGTGCTAGATATTTCACACTCCAACGTCTCATTGAGTAGCCCCGCTTTCCGCCGCCTCCCCGTCCCATCCGCACCGTCCGCATTATCTCGGTCAAACTTCCCCGACTCGATTTCAGCCACTGCCGAGCTCCAAGAGGGCACCATTTCGCCGGATCTGAAGCTCTTGCACAACTCATTCCGCCTCCGCTCGCCAGTCTCCGCACACCATGGTTTCATGGAACACGAACAAGGTCTCCACAGCCTCCTTCCCTCTATACAGGGAGGGCACCTCTTCGGACCCCACCGCAGTATGTCTTAGATTTTGCTCAAATTTTGTGCTTATCCCCAAATTGTCCAGTGGAGTGGATTCGATTTCCTAATTTACATTGTACGATGCATCTAAAACAAGTAGTTGCAATGCCTGGGGTGTCATATCCAAGCTAAACGAGTCGCTTCGAGACTAGATGCGCATTTTGGAGGATTTGGAGTTCATCATTGAGGAAAAGAAAGATTGGAGACAATTTGAGCTTATTCAACAAACAAAACGGAATTTCGACAACAAGATAAAGAAGATTGAAGAAGGGAACAAGAAAATAGAAGAGGAGAAGATAAGTTTGGAATAAGAAAAGATGAAGATGGAGTTGCAACACGCCGATATTGTGGATGATTACAAAAATAAGGCGGATGCAACTTCGGATGAAGACGAAGAAGATGAAGAAACAATTAATTGAGAAAGATATGCGCGTTATAGTCATGTTAGTTGCGATTATTTTGTTTGTCATGTACGAGTTACCTATACGCACTAGATAGATATTACGTGCAAAATGTAAGTTTGCACGCATTGCATGAATTTAAGATACAAGTCTAGCCTACGTGGTTATAGAAGAGCAATTTTGAGTGGCCCGGTCAGTGCCCGCAAAAGCTGTTTGGGCGTGTCCCGCTGTTTGAAAGCCTTTTGGGATAGAAGGTTGAAGATGCTCTTAGACCATGGAGGTGATTTGCCTGGTCAGTGCCCGCGGAAGCCATTTGGGCGTGTCCAGCTGCTTGAAAGCCTTTTGGGATAGATGGTTGAAGATGCTCTTAGACCATGGAGGTGGAGCTGGGTAATTGTCGATAAGTAACAAAGATACAACTTGGATTTTAAGACGGGATAGTACGTGATTTTCCCAGTGAGAAAGTTGCTCTTCAGACGGGTCTCTGAGAGTAGTAATACAAAACAACATTTCTAGAACGCACAAGTACGGCCAAAACCTTGTGTTACATAGACTCAAGGATCTACACGGTTGCGTCACGTTACCTTGGACAGCACAACCGCTTTCGCTTTAAAGGCTCAATTGTATCTGCACGAAAACATGTTGAATCGAATCCGAATCTGTCAGTTCTGACCCGTCCGTATTTTTCAGATTCGAGATAGTAAACGATTTCAGATGAAAATCTCGTAGAAGACAAAGTTGCTCGTCTAAAAAACAAAGAACTTTAATTCAATGGGTTTTTCAATTTTACCTCTCCTTGATGCTTCAAAATCGGGTGGAAGAAGTTCGACGCAATCTGGAGGTTTTCAACTCGTTTCGCCAATGCTCACGCTAAGTGCAGAGTATGTCTATGGTTTGGCGGATTTGCTCGCATAATGAGATGATCTGTATATTTTAGCTGTAGAAGTTGCATACGACCTCGGATTGAGATGATCGAAACATCAAAGTTGATTGTTTTGACAAGACGCACAACTTTTGTTCACATTAATTTTCTATTTGAGGTCATCTTAGTGTTGTCTCTTTGTAAGCCAAAATCGGTTGTCAACACATGCCCACCTGTTTTTTAGCAAAAGCTTGCATGCGAAAAAATAACTTGCGCCATTCTTTTTCTAGTAACGATGTCAACACTCCATCGGCTATGTGTTATCAGGATAATACTAGATTATGGACAATATGTCCTAAGGGAAAATATCTTAATAATCTTTCATCCAAGTATTCTGAAAGAATAACACCAATCGTTCGGCGATAAAGGTCATCACCCATTAATGCATATTTGAAAGCAACCCTCCGAATGGTCATGCTCATATTCTTGTAGGATTCTGAATATAATTAACAATGAGCTTCTTCCGAATTTCTGCATTCGATTTTCCTTTAGTGCATGGCCGAAGTGGCTTGCCTCGATCCGGCCCTACTTTCATTGGTGAAACAAAGCATCGGCTCGTGGGGAATATGCAGTGCACCATGATTAACACGGTAATCCGATGTTTGCGCACCAACTCATCACATTTCATGTCTAGGCATAAGATAATTAGTAAAACATTTCAGGAGATAAACAACATGTCAATCGTCGAAACATGATTAATCTTAAATTGTTGCGCTACTCACAACGAATCACAAGAAGTCTCAGTATGGGGCACAATAGCGAATAAACCTTTAGCGCGAAAGAGAAATTTCATATTCGGCCTAATTATTTATGCAAGACATCCCAAATTGCACGAGACTTCAAAAATAACACTATAAGGAGGTAAAACACAATGTCGATGAATATGCCATTGTCTTAAAGCTAAATCAACAAATGCAATCTTCATGGTACTAGATAAACAAAATCAATATCACACATTATGCTCATGATCGATTTGTTGCTCAACAACATGTCTAGCAAAATTTGTCCATTCGCAAATTTTAAAGACCCACAAGACAAATATCATCAAAGCATGGGTAAGAGAATAATTGTCAATTGATGCATACCTTGTCTCGGTCTATAGTATTACTAAGGACGACGTTAACAAACCAAACCGACCATGTCTCAATAATTTCTTAGGACGATCTCAAGGGAATATATGAACCAACCACCAAGGTATGTACAACCGAAATTAATAAATCAAACAATAAATATGATAATGAACTCAAAATATTTCGGCTCTTGGTACTAGCAACAACATAGAAATTTATCAAATGCATATTGACTTGGTGTAAATAATTATGATGCACCCATGGATCAAAATAAGTCTATGAGGGGTAACCAAAATAAGGCCGTTGCGCCTTATTTATAAACCGGGACTGAAGGCTGAAGACAAAGTTTGAGGCGCAAGCACTATACGACTCACTCACTGCCTTTCTTTGTTTTTGGTCGGCCCATTTCAACTTTTATTAAAGAGAAAAAGAAGAAAATAACATGTACGCGGTAGGATTCAAACCGGATATCCTAGGCATCGCAGTAATAGCACAGCCGCTAGGCTATGGATGCGTTCGTGTTTTACCTTTTCGTTTCATCTTGCATTGCCTATTTTTTCTGTTATTCATTCTTTTTCTATTTTCTTTTCTTTTTATTTTTTCTGTTCACCTAATTTTTTTGTTGAGAATTATTTTTTGTTCTGAGCAGTTCTGAAAAATGCTCGAACTTTAAAATGTTTAAATTAAAAAATTGTACGGATAGATTTTTTTTTAATTTAAATTTTGTTCAAATGTGAAAAACGTTCATATTAGAAATTGTCCATATTTGAAAATTGTTTATATATAATTTATGTTCATGTTTGAAATCAATTATTCTATGAAACAGTTTCAACCATAAAAAATGTTTAAAATTAATAATCGTTCATATTTAGAAGAAATGTTGAAACATGCAGTTTTGGAAGGGATAAAAAAGAAAACAGCTAGCTAGGAGGTAATGGGCAGGCCCATGTGCACCTCCTCTAGTGAATCACCGGTGCAGCGAAATCACTAAAAAAGAGAAGCCTTTCCGAAGGGCACCCCACGTGCGTTGCGCGCGACACTTGTCACCTTCTCCTTCTTCTTAGCCTCCACATGGTGCTTACATGCGTGAGAAATGTCATCACGAGAGAGTTTTGGTTGGATTTTTCCTTTCCCACGCATGGACGTGTATAGGAGTGTGAAGGCATTTATTTTCGAGTTTTTTTCAAAATAAAATATCTCGTGAAGCGTATTTAGAAATTACGAACCGTTTTTATATTTGAGATCCTCGCGTCGAGATATTCAAAACTAGATCCCATGTTGATAGGTTTTGAGAATTTTTTTTGTACACTCAGAATCAACACACATGTACTCCCAGTTACACACAGATGTACGTGGAGCTGAAGTGAACGAAGTACATCTCAAGTGCAGTGCTGACGTACACCCACGTGCAAGACGGGTGTACGTCCAGACGGTTGTACATCCATATGCATGTAGATGTACACCCATGCGCTTGTACACCCAGTGAAGGGCCGACGTACACCCAGATGGTTGTACATCCAGTGAAGTGTCGGCGTACACCCAGTCGGATGCACCCCAGATACACCGTGCGTATAGTTTTCAGAACAGTGTTTGCATACTTTCAGTATCAATTTTTCTATACTTTCACATACGACACGTATAATTTCAGAACAGTGTTTGTATACCTTCAGTAGCAAATTTTTTATACTTTCAGATACAACATGTATACTTTCAAAAACCATGTTTGTATAATTTCAGCAACAACTTTTTTATACTTTCTGGATCGCATGTACCCCTAGGGTTTTTCTCCTCCTGCTGGCGATTGCGGCGGCGAGTCCTACGTAGATTCGATCGGGAACCTCGCTTCCGATCTGATCGCTCTCTGGTGTGAGTCTATCGAGGGAGACCCTGGTGGCAGCAAGGAGCCAAGGAGCGTTCTCGGCTAGGGCTCTCGCGCGCCCTAGATGTCTGACGCGAACTCTGAGACAACCGGCTTGCCGGCCGGGATCTTGGCGAACGCAAGTACGCATGACGCGGGGACAGCCGGCTTGCCGGCCGGGATCTTGGCGAACGCAAGTACGCAACGGGAAGAGGAGGGGTGAAGCATATGTGAGGGTGCATGTCCAGCCATATGGTGATATAGGTGATCTGCTGGATCGGCTTGACATTGGTGATGAGGAATTCGACGACCTAGTTATCGATGAAGATGACCCCGAGATGTGGAGAGCACCCGCTGGCTGGCGGTTGCTAGAGTGCACTGCTCGAAAAAGTTCAGTCATGATGCGTTTAAACAACAGATGTTGAATGCTTGGAATCCGGCGAGGGAGATCAAAATAAGGCCGGTCGGACTAGATCGATTCGTGATCCAGTGTTTCTGCTTGGGGGATTGGGAGAAGTGATAGAGAGGGGACCATGGCTGTTCCGGGACTGGGCAGTGCTCATGGCACCCTACGATGGCCTGTCTGATCCAGCATTGATCGAACTAGAGTTCATGCCTGTGTGGATCCAAGTCCATAAAATACCAGAGGGTTATAGGAAGGAGAATGTTGTGAGACAATTGGTTACACGTTCAGCGGGTGAAATTGTCTCGGTACAAATGAATCCACCTGGAGTGTTCAAGGGACTATGTGAGAGTTCGTATTAAACATGATGTACGCAGTCCTTTGACGCGATTTGTGTCGATCCCGTGGAGGCAAGAGGTCCCTGTTCGTAGTAAAGTATGAAAAGCTAGGCATTTTTTGTCAAGCATGTGGGCTCATTGGGCACGGCTATAAAGAGTGTGGTTTGGGAGTTTTGAGCAAGGATTTAAAGTTTGGTGATTGGATCCACGCCTTCCCCAATTTTGGGCGTGGTCGGGATGCCGGGCTGCAGAGTGCCGAATCATCTGGTGGAAGATCTGATCATGGTGGAGGCCGCGGGGTAGGCGGTAGAGGCCAAGTACATTCTGCTGTAAGAGGTCGTGGGAGAGGGGCCTATGGGGACTGGCGTGTGCAGCGGAAAACCTGGACAATCCCATGGTAAATACAGAATTAGCAGATACAGCATCAAGCCCTGTGAAAACACGGACCTGGTCATGTCGGAGGCTGAACAGAATACTAAGCGGCGTTTGGCTTTTGAGTCTGAAGCGGGCAAGATGGTAGCTCCGCTCGCCATGGTGTCGACAGACATGGTAACTGATAATACCAAAGCCGGTGTAGACGGGGAAGAGAAGAAGAACAATACACTCAACAAGAGGCAAAGAAGGTTGATGGCACTTCATCATATGGACCAAGCGCAGGATCGGCGGCATCCCTCGAGGGTGACCGCCGGGCACAATGAGTACCTTGGCGTGGAACCCCCGGGGATTGGGGCAGCCTCGGACGGTTCAAGAACTTGTCTGCCTGGTGCAGACCCACAAGCCCAGCCTTGTTTTCATCAGTGAAACGAGGCAGAGCCCGGATCGAGTTAAAAATTTTGCGGTTCAGACTAGGAATGAAGGAATGCTTCCATGTACCTGGGGAAAAGACGGGGGGAGGCATTGCGCTATATTGGACTGATGAAGTAACTGTAGACCTGCTCTCATTTAGTAAACGTCATATTGACGCCACATTGAAGGCGGCCCCTTTGACACAAGATGGCGAGGAACCTTCGTCTATGGCGAACCAAAACCATCTGAGCGCCATAACATGTGGACACTTCTTCGGACGATCAAACCTCGCTCCTCTGAGCCGTTAATGGTATGTGACTTTAATGAAGCCATGGGGCAAGGTGAGCATTTTTCTCGGACAAGAAGGTCAGAAAGACTAATGAGAGATTTTCGCGAAGTGTTGTCGTATTGTGACCTCCATGATTTGGGATTTGTTGGTACTCCGTGGACATACGATAATCACAGGAAGGGTGACCACAATGTGCGTGTCCGGCTCGATCGAGCGGTGGCTTCGCCGACATGGAGTGGACATTATCCGTACATACGTGTTCATCATATACGGTCGTCTAGGTCTGATCACACGCCACTACTGCTCTCAATGGACAGGGTCTCTTCTGATAGACCGCTGCGACCAATTAGACGCTACGAGGTAGCTTGGGAGCGTGAACCATCCTTGGTGGCAGCCATTGAAGAGGCCTGGAGTAGGTGAATAGCTACGTCCGCTGGTGATAGTGGGCAACTTCAGATAACAGTTCGGGACGGAGACCTAGAGGGGTCACAGAAGGAACATTTGCAGAACGAGCCAAACCTGAGAACCATCAATGGCGCGCTGGGTTCCATGATGGATTTGCTATACCGTTGGAAGGTTAAGAGTTTTCCCTCGACTGCACGTGAGATTGATAAGCTGAGGATGGAGCTGAATGTAGTGGCGCAGTTAACTGATGTTGATAGCGTTTCACGAAAGAATCAAATCACGGCCAAAATGGACGAGATGCTATACCGAGAGGAACTTATGTGGTTGAAGCGCTCTCGGGTGGATTGGCTTCGAGCTGGGGACAGGAATACAAAGTATTTCCACCGGAAAGCTTCTCATAGACAGCAGAAGAATAAAATTAGGAAATTGAAGAGACATGATGGTACGGTGACAAATGATGCCATGGAAATGCAGGAGATTGCCACAAGCTTCTTTCAAAATTTGTACACAAGGGATGACACAGTAGACGCCTCGATAATTGTTGATCAGGTACAGCCATGTGTAGATGAGCATATGAATGGGGTTAACGTCACCTTTCTCTGAGCAAAGATAGGTGATGCTTTGTTCAGATTGGGCCGCTTAAAGCCCCAGGTCCAGACGGATTCCCTGCACGGTTCCTTCAGCGGAATTGGGGTATTATGAAAACGGATGTGGTTGCTGCTGTGAAAAAATTCTTTAATGGAAATGCCTGAGGAGGTTAATGAGACGACCATTGTGTTAATTCCGAAAAAGAATGATCCAGAGGATTTGAAGGATTATAGGCCAACCAGTCTATGTAACGTCCTGCTCAAAATTGTCTCAAAGTGTCTGGTGAACCGAATGCGCCCCTCCTTCATATTATTGTCCTTTCCAAAGTGCCTTTGTTCCCGGCGGCAGATACGGATAATGCACTTATGGCCTTTGAGTGCATACATGCGATACAAACCGGATCTAGGGGAAATTTTTGTGCATATAAGTTGGATATAGCCAAGGCCTATGACCGTGTTGACTGGAGGTTTCTGGAAAGAGTGTTAGCGAAGCTGGGCTTTCATAGCAAAATGGATACGATGGGTGATGGCTTGCGTGACCACTGTACGATACTCGGTTCGCTTCAATGGACATTTGTTGGACTCTTTTACTCCTTCACGTGGACTACGCCAAGGTGATTCCTTATCGCCTTATCTTTTCCTTTTTGTTGCTAATGGTTTGTCAACCTTGATTAGAAAGGAGATACAGACTGCGTCTCTACGGGAGCTGCATATTTGTCGTCGTGGCCCGGGGATCTCACACCTCCTCTTTGCGGATGATTGCCTCATGTTTTTTGAAGGAAGTGGTTCAGCAAACTGAAGTGATCAAAGCCATTTTGGAAAAATGAGAGAGGGACGGGACAACTTGTTAGCTTGGGAAAATGCTCTATTTTGTTTGGAAATAATTGTGCAGCGGATACACAACAGACAATCCAGAACATATTGAAATATGAGACACAATTTTTTGAGAAGAAGTATCTCGGGTTTCCCGTACCAGAAGGCAGAATGAAAGGAGGGAAGTTTCAACCGGTTAAAGAAAAGTTTGTCAAGCGTGCAAATGGTCTGAGAAGTACATGTCAACGGGTGCCAAAGAGACTTTGATCAAGGCGATCCTTCAAGCTCTATCTACATATGCCATGGGAGTTTTCAGATTTCCTCTTGGTCTGGTTGAAGAACTAAAAAAAATTATTAGAGATTTTGGTGGGGTGACGAGCACGATAGAAGGCGGATGCACTGGATGTCTTGGGATAAGGTTACGAGACTAAAGCACATGGCGGGATGGGTTTTAGGGACCTAAAATTATTCAACCAAGCTCTCCTAGCTCGTCAAGCTTGGAGACTCATCGATAAACCTGAATCTCTTTGTGCTCGCCTCTGAAAGCTAAGTACTTTCCTAATGGAAACTTACTGGACACTGCATTTATCCAGAACACGTCGCCTTCGTGGCAAGGTGTGATGCATGGCCTCGAGCTACTAAAAAAGGGAGCTATATGGCGGATCGGCACAGGCTCTCAAGTACGTATTTGGCGAGACAATTGGCTTCCAAGGTGCGACTCTCTCAAAGTTTCTGGAAAGATGAAACAAAACCGTATGCGTTGGGTGTCGGAGCTTATAAACCCAACAACAAGATCCTGGGATGAAGATCTGATCCGGAAATATTTCTACCCACATGATGTTGAGGCAATATTGGCCATCAAACTCTCGGCGAGACCTACAGATGACTTTGTTGCTTGGAATATGGAGGATAATGGTATCTTTACGGTCCGGTCGGCGTATCGGCTTGGCACTCAACCATGTCTTGATCGCCTTGCTTTTGGGCAGTCCAGCTCCGCTCCTCTTGGTGATAGGCCAGTTTGGGACAGCATCTGGAAAGCTAAAGTTCCACAGAAAATTCGTGTGTTTGGGTGGAGAGCGGCAACAAATACCTTGGCTGTTGTTGGAAATCTGCACCGAAAGATTGATAAGTGTGACGCCCCGAGATCGGGCACTATGCAGATTTCAGCATTCCCGCCAAATCCGCATAATAACCGATTCCAGGTTGCCACTTATGATAACATTACAATAGTTCACGAATATTCCACAATTACAACAGAAACAGATAGATACAAGATGACTCAAACGAGCCAGGGATACAACTGATACAATACAAAGATCCAAATAACAGCGGAAGAAACAACATAGCGTCCGACTACGGACAAGATACAAATGGGACTAAGAGTCCTGAAGATAACCGAGAGCGTCCAATCCCTGCCCAGGCCAAGCCGGGGATTCCCAAGCTAACGTCGTCAGACTTCAAACCTGTTGACTGCAAGTTGGAATTTGCAACCACGAAAGAGATTCGTGGGTCAGTACGGTTAAGTACTGGCAAGTGGATAAACCCATACTCACAAGATACCGGCGTAATCCGATCATCACAAGATACAAATACTTTGGGATCAACGGAAAGGAAGGGGGTATTGCAAATAAGCGACAGCGGGCTGCACTAACCAACTACGGAACTCACTACAACATACGGCTAAAAGAGGGGGATAAGATAGCGTATCGGAACCAACTACAACTACTCACCAAACAATACCCATCCAATGTCACCCCCTACTAAGGAAGCAACCCAAGGATAACTCACACGGTTGGATTAATGATGTTCAACTTATTGTGTCAATAAGACTATTACTAGTCAAGTTATTATCATTAGGTGCAAGTTGTCTGAGTACTTGTTAGCCAGTACTTTCACCAAGTAATCCATAACCGCAGAAAACACGGCTTCTCGAGAAGATTTATCCCTGCAGGGTGTGCTCCAGTACCCGTACACACTCGAGCCACCAACTAAAACTCAGGTTGGCTCGACACGACCCAAACCATCTCTACAACCCATCCTCGGAGCCACGAAGCTATAAGGTCCCAGCCACGCAGCCGAATACTCAGCGCAGGTGTGCAAAACTCCCGCAGGACACAACACCCCGGCACTACAGGCCTCGACCTATATGCATCATCATCATCATAACCAGTAACCATGGGGGCGCCTCCCATTATGCAAAGGAGCAAATGGAACACCCGAACTAAGTGTGGCTCTTCGGACAAGCTGCAGATCAGGTCTAAGTCGAGGGGGGTCCCATACTACCACCCGGATGCGGTGAGCACGCTCATCATGGATCAGTAGACAAGAATCTTTTCCTAATTTCGACACTAGCAGGCTTCAAAACCCTAACCCGGGCCTCCTGCCGGTGCCTTAACATCAAATTATTAGCGTTACCCCAAACATTAACATGTTGTTGATCAAATTGAAACCCAACTATCAAACTAAACAGGTGATAAGACAAAGGATAACAAGACTCGAGCACAAACAAACCTAAGCATGCAACTACGACACGGGGCCAACAAGGTAAACAAACAACAGTTAATAGGAAGTGGGAGAAAGGCTATATCATGGCTGCAAGGTAAACAATAATAGGATCGAGACTCAAGCATCGTATCAACAGGCTAGAATAAGAACAACGGAAAGAATCGGTAACAAGTGATGAAAGGCAGCCATTTGGCAGCAAGTGAGTATACTTGCCTGAGATCCCGCAAGGTAGCAGAACTTGTCGTTGCTCACATCACCTCACGTCCTATCCGTGAAGAAACAACGAACCTCGAACAAACACCGGATGCAACAATTACTACTACGGCAAAAGATCCAGCATGATCCTATGTTATATGCATGACATGGCAAGATGCAACAGGGGAAACAACTTAAGCAATTTAATCGGAGCCGGAGTCCGGAGAAATAGAAATTGGTTCAAGTTGTTTAGCTAACCATCAATATTAAATGTTGATTAACAGGTTTAACAAGGTAGAGGTGATCTATCCAATATTAAATGGAATAGGACAACAATTGAATTAAATACCCCAACACATTCCATATTTAATTATTAGGTGAACATACATAACACTACTACAAATGCAACATGCAAGGTGCAAACATGAACATGGATGGCATGAACAGATTAAGTGCATTTTTCTGGTATGAAAACATATTTTATTTGTTGGATTTGGAATTAAAATGAGCAAGTTATTAAATTAGCAATTTTTAATGCATTAATTAAGAAATAGTTGTTTTCAGCAATTTAAATTATTCAAAACAGAAAACAAAGCTGATATTTGCAAAGTTTAGAGAATTTTGATTGGAAAACATATTTTACTTTTCAAATTTGGAGTTAAAACGAATTAGTTATGGTTTATGCAATTAAATCAATTTAAATTGAGCCGGAAGCCCAACATTTAATTTAGGAGGTTCGAGTTATTTATCTACCCACAAAAATGCAATGCAACACATGAATGAGATGACATTTTAATTATAGTTGATATGTTATAGAAAATAGGGCATAGGTATAGGGTTGGGGTTTGGGTTCGCACGTTGGAAAGAGGATCGCCGGGGTCAACGCCGGAAACTTCGGAACGTGGAGGAAGTAGACAAAGTCGTCGTAGCAGGGGAAGTAGTCGTTCGGTCGTCGATGTAGCCGACGTCGAGGTCTTCGGGTCGTAGCGGAAGTAGTCGATGTCAGGGACGTAGTGGAAGGAGTCGAAGTAGTTGTTCACGTCGTCGAAGTAGCCATAGTAGTCGTGGGCGAACCGCTATATCCTTGTCTTCGAGGTCGAAGGCGAACTTGGCGGCTCCGGGTCTTCGGGCGCGCACGAAGGCGGCCAACGCAAGGCGGACACGGTCGAGGGTTCGGCGAGGTGGACGTTCACGGCTCGGGGTAGCGGTACGTGTCGGCGAAGAACTCGTCGACGAGGTACAGTTCGGGGTCGAGCTTGGCGGAGTCACGGTCATCCACGACACGGGCGCGAAGGCCTCGGCCACAACAATTGTAACATGAGCATGTATGGCTGCTCGCAAGGAGTCCCGCCGCTTGTGGTACTTGTGTCGAACACCTGCAATGCGTCAAGACGGCGCACAAGGAGGTCGGCGCAGCTGGTCGGAGATGTGGACGACAGAAGCGGGTCGGGGTCGTGGTCGCCGAGAAGCAGGAGCTCCCACTCCTTGTCTGCAGCGGACGGAGGAGTACCTGCATCTGCATCGGACGCGTGCCCTTGCAGCTGCAGCTCGGGAATGCCATCTAACGGGCAGGTGCGTCGGCCCAGGGAGGGAAGCAGCATCCGGGTCGGCGGGACGAAGCTCGGAGGATGTGGACGGCGGGAGGCAGAGGAGGGCGACCGGGGTAGGGGAGCAGCAGCGGCGCCGGCGTGCTCGTGCTCGGTGGCTGCCAACCATGACAGCGAGCAGAGAGAGGAGGCGGGGAAGGGGGCCGGGCTGCTCTGCAACACTTGGAAAGAGGAGGCATGGTCCAGGCCGTGACCGTGGACGAGAAGCACCTCGTCGCGGGCGAGCTCCGGCTGCCTGCTGCCGGCGCGAGGCAGGAAACCGCAGCAGAGGATCCTTTGGTGCGTCCGGGGTGAGCTCGGCGACGGGAAGGAGGAGGGCGGCGAGCTTGAGGGGGGAGAGGTCGGGGCAGGAGAGGCGGAGCGGAGGAGGGCAGCGAGGGAGAGGGAAGAGGTGGCGGGTTCAGGTGAGGCGACGGGGAGAGGGCGACGGGATCGAGCTGGGCTCGCCGGCCCTTGGCGGGGTGATGGAGGAGGGGCTTGGGGAGCAGCCGGTGGCGGGTGCGAGGTGGAGGAGGACAGCGCTCGGGAGGAAGGAGACGCAGACATCGCTGCGATTTGGGGATCGCTCGATCCGTTCCTTTTCTTTCTTTTTTTTGTGCGTGAGTGCGTGTGTGTTGCGTGCGTGTGTGCGTTTCCGTGTGTGGCGTGAGTGCGGCTAGATGTGCTAGGGTTTGGTGCGTGTGTTGTGTGAGTCTGGGTGTACGTGTGTTTAGAGTTAGGTTTTGCTAGGTGGGTGGCCGGCTGGGCCTTAGCTAGGCCCAGTTCGGCTGCCTCCCAACATTTTTTTTTTATTTCTCTTATGAAAAAAAAGAAAACCTTTTGTTGTTACATTTCTTGAGTGGAAAAAAAGACAAATAAGATTTTGCTAAAACAAAAGGGAGAGGATTGTTATAGCAATAAAAAAAATAGGGTTTAGAAACAAATAATTTTTAGGGTTAGAAAAAATGCAATTCTATGCATGATGACATGATGCGGAAAAAAAAGAAAACAATCAATTTCTAATTGGTAAAACCCCTGAGTGTTACAGCCGACACCACTAACAAGGGGATTGCGCCCTCGCAATCCGCCCACGAACACGAGGGAAAGAAGTTCGACTATCGATTCTTCATGCTTCCAGTTGATTCTCCTCGACACCACTAACAAGGGAATCTTGCTCGGAGTGACGACGATGTTCTTCCACCAGGAACCTTCCGATGATCGAACCTATTAGGTTAACGGCTCAGAAAACGTCCACCCACGTAGGATCCTTAACACTTTGAAAGATAGACA
Source organism: Alopecurus myosuroides (assembly GCA_028641055.1). Lineage (NCBI taxonomy): Eukaryota > Viridiplantae > Streptophyta > Magnoliopsida > Poales > Poaceae > Alopecurus > Alopecurus myosuroides. The sequence goes on from JAPCYS010001078.1 coordinate 43,245, forward strand.
AGGTGGGAAGACTCCAAAACAAATAAGATGGGAGGGAAAATAGAATAGGGATAAGGAGAAAACAAGAATCCTATTGAGATATTTTTCCAAAATAGTTTAGCAGAACTAGTTTTTGACACTCTAGAAACAACGACCGTTAGCTAGGTTATCCTACAGGCTTTGCGGACCCGTTGCTTCGATAACCATTCGTATCGAAACAATATCGGGAATCGGAACCAAGGCTCTGATACCATTTGTGACGCCCCGAGATCGGGCACTATGTAGATTTCAGCATTCCCGCCAAATCCGCATAATAACCGATTCCAGGTTGCCACTTATGATAACATTACAATAGTTCACGAATATTCCACAATTACAACAGAAACAGATAGATACAAGATGACTCAAACGAGCCAGGGATACAACTGATACAATACAAAGATCCAAATAACAGCGGAAGAAACAACATAGCGTCCGACTACGGACAAGATACAAATGGGACTAAGAGTCCTGAAGATAACCGAGAGCGTCCAATCCCTGCCCAGGCCAAGCCGGAGGGATTCCCAAGCTAACGTCGTCAGACTTCAAACCTGTTGACTGCAAGTTGGAATTTGCAGCCACGAAAGAGATTCGTGGGTCAGTACGGTTAAGTACTGGCAAGTGGATAAACCCATACTCACAAGATACCGGCGTAATCCGATCATCACAAGATACAAATACTATGGGATCAACGGAAAGGAAGGGGGTATTGCAAATAAGCGACAGCGGGCTGCACTAACCAACTACGGAACTCACTACAACATACGGCTAAAAGAGGGGGATAAGATAGCGTATCGGAACCAACTACAACTACTCACCAAACAATACCCATCCAATGTCACCCCCTACTAAGGAAGCAACCCAAGGATAACTCACACGGTTGGATTAATGATGTTCAACTTATTGTGTCAATAAGACTATTACTAGTCAAGTTATTATCATTAGGTGCAAGTTGTCTGAGTACTTGTTAGCCAGTACTTTCACCAAGTAATCCATAACCGCGGAAAACACGGCTTCTCGAGAAGATTTATCCCTGCAGGGTGTGCTCCAGTACCCGTACACACTCGAGCCACCAACTAAAACTCAGGTTGGCTCGACACGACCCAAACCATCTCTACAACCCATCCTCGGAGCCACGGAGCTCTAAGGTCCCAGCCACGCAGCCGAATACTCAGCGCAGGTGTGCAAAACTCCCACAGGACACAACACCCCGGCACTACAGGCCTCGACCTATATGCATCATCATCATCATAACCAGTAACCATGGGGGCGCCTCCCATTATGCAAAGGAGCAAATGGAACACCCGAACTAAGTGTGGCTCTTCGGACAAGCTGCAGATCAGGTCTAAGTCGAGGGGGGTCCCATACTACCACCCGGATGCGGTGAGCACGCTCATCATGGATCAGTAGACAAGACTCTTTTCCTAGTTTCGACACTAGCAGGCTTCAAAACCCTAACCCGGGCCTCCTGCCGGTGCCTTAACATCAAATTATTAGCGTTACCCCAAACATTAACATGTTGTTGATCAAATTGAAACCCAACTATCAAACTAAACAGGTGATAAGACAAAGGATAACAAGACTCGAGCACAAACAAACCTAAGCATGCAACTACGACACGGGGCCAACAAGGTAAACAAACAACAGTTAATAGGAAGTGGGAGAAAGGCTATATCATGGCTGCAAGGTAAACAATAATAGGATCGAGACTCAAGCATCGTATCAACAGGCTAGAATAAGAACAACGGAAAGAATCGGTAACAAGTGATGAAAGGCAGCCATTTGGCAGCAAGTGAGTATACTTGCCTGAGATCCCGCAAGGTAGCAGAACTTGTCGTTGCTCACATCACCTCACGTCCTATCCGCGAAGAAACAACGAACCTCGAACAAACACCGGATGCAACAATTACTACTACGGCAAAAGATCCAGCATGATCCTATGTTATATGCATGACATGGCAAGATGCAACAGGGGAAACAACTTAAGCAATTTAATCGGAGCCGGAGTCCGGAGAAATAGAAATTGGTTCAAGTTGTTTAGCTAACCATCAATATTAAATGTTGATTAACAGGTTTAAACAAGGTAGAGGTGATCTATCCAATATTAAATGGAATAGGGCAACAATTGAATTAAATACCCCAACACATTCCATATTTTTATTAGGTGAACATACATAACACTACTACAAATGCAACATGCAAGGTGCAAACATGAACATGGATGGCATGAACAGATTAAGTGCATTTTTCTGGTATGAAAACATATTTTATTTGTTGGATTTGGAATTAAAATGAGCAAGTTATTAAATTAGCAATTTTTAATGCATTAATTAAGAAATAGTTGTTTTCAGCAATTTAAATTATTCAAAACAGAAAACAAAGCTGATATTTGCAAAGTTTAGAATTTTGATTGGAAAACATATTTTACTTTTCAAATTTGGAGTTAAAACGAATTAGTTATGGTTTATGCAATTAAATCAATTTAAATTGAGCCGGAAGCCCAACATTTAATTTAGGAGGTTCGAGTTATTTATCTACCCACAAAAATGCAATGCAACACATGAATGAGATGACATTTAATTATAGTTGATATGTTTATAGAAAATAGGGCATAGGTATAGGGTTGGGGTTTGGGTTCGCACGTTGGAAAGAGGATCGCCGGGGTCAACGCCGGAAACTTCGGAACGTGGAGTAAGTAGACAAAGTCGTCGTAGCAGGGGAAGTAGTCGTTCGGTCGTCGATGTAGCCGACGTCGAGGTCTTCGGGTCGTAGCGGAAGTAGTCGATGTCAGGGACGTAGTGGAAGGAGTCGAAGTAGTTGTTCACGTCGTCGAAGTAGCCATAGTAGTCGTGGGCGAACCGCTATATCCTTGTCTTCGAGGTCGAAGGCGAACTTGGCGGCTCCGGGTCTTCGGGCGCGCACGAAGGCGGCCAACGCAAGGCGGGTCGAGGGTTCGGCGAGGTGGACGTTCACGGCTCGGGGTAGCGATACGTGTCGGCGAAGAACTCGTCGACGAGGTACAGTTCGGGGTCGAGCTTGGCGGCGTCACGGTCATCCACGACACGGGCGCGAAGGCCTCGGCCACAACAATTGTAACATGAGCATGTATGGCTGCTCGCAAGGAGTCCCGCCGCTTGTGGTACTTGTGTCGAACACCTGCAATGCGTCAAGACGGCGCACAAGGAGGTCGGCGCAGCTGGTCGGAGATGTGGACGGCAGAAGCGGGTCGGGGTCGTGGTCGCCGAGAAGCAGGAGCTCCCACTCCTTGTCTGCAGCGGACGGAGGAGTACCTGCATCTGCATCGGACGCGTGCCCTTGCAGCTGCAGCTCGGGAATGCCATCCAACGGGCAGGTGCGTCGGCCCAGGGAGGGAAGCAGCATCCGGGTCGGCGGGACGAAGCTCGGAGGATGTGGACGGCGGGAGGCAGAGGAGGGCGACCGGGGTAGGGGAGCAGCAGCGGCGCCGGCGTGCTCGTGCTCGGTGGCTGCCAACCATGACAGCGAGCAGAGAGGAGGCGGGGAAGGGGGCCGGGCTGCTCTGCAACACTTGGAAAGAGGAGGCATGGTCCAGGCCGTGACCGTGGACGAGAAGCACCTCGTCGCGGGCGAGCTCCGGCTGCCTGCTGCCGGCGCGAGGCAGGAAACCGCAGCAGATGATCCTTTGGTGCGTCCGGGGGTGAGCTCGGCGACGGGAAGGAGGAGGGCGGCGAGCTTGAGGGGGGAGAGGTCGGGGCAGGAGAGGCGGAGCGGAGGAGGGCAGCGAGGGAGAGGGAAGAGGCGGCGGGTTCAGGTGAGGCGACGGGGAGAGGGCGACGGGATCGAGCTGGGCTCGCCGGCCCTTGGCGGGGTGATGGAGGAGGGGCTTGGGGAGCAGCCGGTGGCGGGTGCGAGGTGGAGGAGGACAACGCTCGGGAGGAAGGAGACGCAGACATCGCTGCGATTTGGGGATCGCTCGATCCGTTCCTTTTCTTTCTTTTTTTTGTGCGTGAGTGCGTGTGTGTTGCGTGCGTGTGTGCGTTTCGTGTGTGGCGTGAGTGCGGCTAGGTGTGCTAGGGTTTGGTGCGTGTGTTGTGTGAGTCTGGGTGTGTACGTGTGTGTTTAGAGTTAGGTTTTGCTAGGTGGGTGGCCGGCTGGGCCTTAGCTAGGCCCAGTTCGGCTGCCTCCCAACATTTTTTTTTATTTCTCTTATGAAAAAAAAGAAAACCTTTTGTTGTTACATTTCTTGAGTGGAAAAAAAGACAAATAAGATTTTGCTAAAACAAAAGGGAGAGGATTGTTATAGCAATAAAAAAAATAGGGTTTAGAAACAAATAATTTTTAGGGTTAGAAAAAATGCAATTCTATGCATGATGACATGATGCGGAAAAAAAAAGAAAACAATCAATTTCTAATTGGTAAAACCCCCGAGTGTTACAATAAGGTCAGCCCAATTTGCTCTGTGTGCGGCAACGAGGAAGAAGACGAGCACCACGCATTTGTGATCTGCACACTAGCGAGAGCTCTTCGGAAAGGGATGCGCTCAGTTTGGCCCCTTCCCCCTGAGGCCGAGTTTAACAAAACCGGGAGAGAGTGGTTCCTAAACTTGATGACCACTGTGTCTCCGGAAATGAGAGGAAGACTACTCTTCTTATTCTGGCGGGTGTGGCATCACAGAAATAATGTGGTACATGGTGATGGGAAGGCCTCCATTGACGCTTCTGTTCCCTTCCTTAGGAACTACATGACATCATTCATGGAGGCCAATCAAAATTCTGAACCAGGTGGGGGAAAAGGGAAGGGTTTACTTTATCCAAGTCAGAACCTGATGTTCAAACCGAATGATGTTTCCAACTGGTCGCCACCTACATCTGGGACAGTGGCTGTTAGTGTGGATGCAGGTTGGGATACGATGAGCAAGAAGGCATGCATAGGTGTTATAGCGCGAGACCACAGAGGCCAGGTCATCCGATCTGCATGGTCGTACTTGCCATATTGTGCATCCGCAGAAGAAGCTGAAGCAAGGGCATGTTTGACAGGATTCCAACTCCTCCTCGATATTCATTCGTCGGGGGTAGTTGAAACGGACTGTCAACGTGTTGCACATGCGGTTACAACCACGGTTCTGGACCGCTCGCCATCTTGGAGTATCTACATGGAGATTCGAGACCTCATGCGTACCAACCCTTTGGTGGATATTAGGAAGATCACACGAGGATGTAACCAGGTAGCTCAGCCTGGCTCAGTTAGGAAAGCGTGAGTCTAATGGGGTGCTTAGCGAATCAGCTCCGTGCTGCGTGTTGGAGTTGATTGCTAGAGATTGTAAGTGTGCTTAACTTTTTGAAAAGCGGCAAGTTCCAGACGCACTCTTTTCCTTTCAGGTTACCGAAAGGGACTGAAAGGTTTTTGATGAGGCGGCTTGCTGTCTTAATATACGCGGAAATTTTCAAAAAAAAAACTTTTTTTATACTTTCTAGATACAACATGTGTGTACTTTTTAGATGAAGCGCCATGTGCGTTTTGTTCGAGGCGAAGTCGAGCGGTAGTACGAGAAACCGCCGAGCCGTAGCACACACTACGACCAATGCACGCTTCGACCAATGCGCAAACAACCTATATACCCCCTTCAAGATCTTTATAAATGGTTCTCAAGGCGAAGCCGAGCCGTAAAAAAATATCAAGGCGAAGCCGATCATCGCTGCTACTGGATACATGGTGTACATGATATACACACGCGTGCGTGCTACCGAAAGTAAACAATAGGGTGTATAAAGTCCGAAAAAAAATTATCGAAACCTATCAAATGTGATCTAGTTTTGAAGTTTTGACGCGAGGAGTTCAAATATGAAAACGGTTCATAATTCCGAATTGCGGTTCCAGAGATATTTCGTTTTGACAAAACGAATGTAAAAACAAATGCGTGCTCACCCATCTACCCTCCGTCCCGTGAAACCAAAAACACACCGAAACTTATAATGGTGCCACTTGTCACGCATGCAATCCCTCTTCTTTCCCTCTCGTAAGATTAGGAAAGGTTTCTTTTTCTCTAATCGCACCCCAGTGCAGTGCAGAAGTGAGGGACTAAAAGCTCAGTCCGAATGGGCCAGGCCCAGTAGCTCGTAACGTGAGCGAGCGTTTGCTCCGGCTCGCAAGGAGCGCTGCATAGGACGACCCGTTTGAGGCGCAGCCACAGTCCCAAACGTGCCACGGGCCAGGCATGGCCCGTTTAGCCACATGCTGGCGGCGCACGAGAGCGGTCCGAGGTCAGCTTTGATCCGGCCGATGAAAATATTACAGCCCACGGGTTTTACATATATGGGTGGTGGTGTTCGCTTTAGGCCTCTCTAGATCATAGCCGCCGCGAGGACACGCAGAAGTTTCGCGAGCGAGAGGAAACCCTAGCCATCGCGTGTGTCTCATCTCGATCGATCTCGGCGAGCGATTCCATGGCGCTGCGCAATCTGGCAATGAGGACGCGGAACCTCACCGCGGCTGCTCTCCGTGTGCTGCCGCCGGCACCGCGCGTGTCGCCTCCTGCCGGCACGCGCCCAAGGTTCTTCAGCAGTCAGGTTCGTAGTTCCGTCGCTTGCGCTCAACGAATCACTATCCGGAACAAAAATTTCATCTGCCAGATGTGATGCATGCTCGTCGATACCTTCTATGGTCAAATCAATCAATCGTCATCTCGTTATTAAGCTGCTCAATCTCCGGATCTAACATATGTTTGGTTTTTTCGCGCGCGTGGTTCCTCAGGGATATCCAGTCGCAACCGTCTTGCTTGATCCGCTAATTTCAAAACATAAATCTTGCTTGATCCGTTAGATTTGGGGCTCAGGTCTTTGGCGATTTTCCTTTTTTTTTCGTGTACAAGACTACATCTTAACCCAAGCCGATGAGGCAGACATGAACACCTTTGTATTTATTCCGCTATCAACAGCGCAGGAAGGTGGGCCATCTTTTTTAGTCTCGATAGCTAATTGCCAAAACATGCAGCAGATCTTCTTTAGTCTGGAGTATGAACAAAAAATAGAATCTTTGGGCAAGTCCTTTAGCAGAATCTACCATTTATGGTGCAAAACAATTTTTTCATTACCTCCTGAACAAACCAAGCAATGATAATATTGAGTTCGTTCACTGTTAGAGGATGTCACCAAGGACCTATTTGAATAGGTTCTGAACCAACCAACCTTGGGTCTAGTTCATTTTCTGTCACTCCATCGTTCTGTTCAAACTAGCTCTTTGTTTCAACTGTTTGGCTTAAGATAGATTGGTGATCATCATTGTCCAGTCAAACAAACCGTACCTACACTGCCAAGCTGCAATTATGTTCCTGTAGAAACCATCTCATTTCCCAGGTACTGCTTACACATAATTATCTTAGTCAGGCCTCCCCGCCCCCTCCCCCCCATCATTGGCAACCAAGCTCAGTTTCGGCAATTTGTGCTGGTTTTTTTTACTCCGTGCTATCAAGTTTTCAACAACCAATTATAATTGCCCATGATATGATTTGTGATATATTTGTGCTTCTGTCACATCCCTTGGAGACATGATAAGATTGAAGATAGCATTAGCTGCTGTTTTTCCTCATCTGTTTCTTATCATCTCAGCTTGTTTTTTCTCGCCATTCAATTGGGTGACCAGGTTGAAGAAGAGAGCTAGAAATGTTCTTAAAGACAAGATGGCCTTGTTTGAGGAAGTGAAGGAACACCATGCATATATGAGGTAAGGGATTACAGTTTGCTGTTACATGATATCAACTGAAATGATCCTAATGCCGTCCCTTTTCCTCCTTTTTTTTTTTTCTCTCCTGAAGGTCACGCATTTGGTGGATCCAGAAGGGAAGCAAGTGTCTGACATGGACCTGCAAGTTGCTTACCCCTGTTCCCGTGATGGTTTCTGTTGTGAAAGCCACCCGTTGAAGGACAAATGACCATTCCCCAGTCTTTTAAAAGGCCCACTTCTTTTTGGCTTATAGGAGGGCTTCTCCAGGAAGCTACTCTCCATCACCTTCTCCCAGGAGCTCGCCTCCCAAATTAGTTTAGACTCCTATATTTGTCTTGCAAAGAGTAATTTGGAAGTCTAAACAAATTTGGACGCCGGCTTCTGAGAGAAGCTGCAAGAAGGTAACTTCTTTGAGAAGAGCTACTGTAAGTTGAAAAGAAAGTCCTAAGTTATCTAATGTATTGTGAATGAGCGCACCTTACGGCTCTGTCTGATGTTGCCTGTGTTCTATGATGTATGAGCACCAATTTACGACTTTGTGAGACATGACACTACCTTATGGAGCACTATATAAATGACGGTGCATGCACTTAGTATAGTGTTTTTCTTCTTGCGACTAGCTTTTTTGTTGTTGTACTTTGGACTAATTCTGATGCTGAACTGGCATAGCATACTTCTGGTATGATATTGCAAGCTGCCCCTCCATTTTCTGCATGTCTGTGTCTATGACCTAAACTTATTTGTGTACCTCAGAACATCTCCACTCGTTTGGCACACCAAGGCTGATTTTTCAGCCAAAATTTCACTCGTGAGGCCCCCAGCCGGCCACTCGGCCTAGATTCGGCAGCTGGTTTAATTCGGCATGTACAGCATAAAAAGAAACATTTTGGCCTAGAAATCAACACCGTATACATTCCCAAATAAAGTTTATGACATAAATCAGTATGAATCAAATAGTTCAACAAAGCAAATTTATAATTTAACAAGTTCTGAATACAAACCGAAACACATGAAACTATGCGTTGCCCTTGCACCTCCATATATGCTCTAGTAAATCATTCTGCGGTCGTTGATGCGTCGCCGGGTCGTGTATGTGCAAACGCATAGTGAGGAAGTCAGCCTGTGCTGTAGGCACCTGGTGATCAATCACTGGATCCCCCTCGCTCTTAATGATCATGTTGTGTAAGATCACGCAAGCATTCGTCGCCGTCCATATATGATCTTTTGACTGGGTCATAGGTGGGTATCAGACAATGGCAAAACGAGATTGGAGCACATCAAATGCTCGCTGTACATCCTTCCTGCAAGCCTCCTGACACATTGCAAACCATAAAGTCTTTCCCCAGGTAGGGTTTGATATTTGCTAGATAGTACCCCTTGTTGTACCGGTGCCCATTGACCTCGAAGTTCACATGAAGAACATGACCTTCCACAAGCCTGCCAAAGACAGAAGAGCACTGCTGGACGTTGATATCATTGTGAGTTCCTGTCATTCCAAAGAAGCAGTACCAAATGTGGAGATCATGTGTTGCCTGAGTAGAGGAGGTAGGGTGGGGGTGCGGCGAGTGGATGCGTTTTGGAGCAGCATGGAGCCTTTCAATGATGCATTCGATATGTTTATGAGGGGATCTCACCTCATGGGCCTGGACTTTCTGGAATCACAACCTTGAGTATTGGAAAGAAAGTTTTATGAGGCCAAAGAGGTACTTTTTCTTAAGTACAATGAGATTGTGTCTGATCCACTTAACGTTGTTCCTTGGTATTCCGTGTTCCGTTCACCAAGAAGGAACATGAGAATTGAGTTGCGGCTGAGGTGGTAAATTTTTGCACCTTTGAATCACTTCACAACCTACTCTCTCTGTTTGAAATTAGATAATACATATGTATTTAGACAAACACAAGTCATCACGTATTAGACAAACACAAGTCATCTAATTCCGAACGGAGGGCGTCTCAGCTAAACAGACCGCGTTGAGCATGAAGGAGGAAAGATAGTGATTGGGATTTTTTTAAAGAAATGGAAAAACATTTGCCTTAATTCATTGATTAAGAAGAGGTTTGGTAATGTATAGTTTTAGGTTACATACCAAGTAGGATAAAACACCCCACTTAAGTGACAAGAAAGCCTACTCTCTCAGCATTACAATACCGAAGTAAGGGTGACTTCTTTTAATTTCTTTTTGAAAAGGAGAATATATTAATCGTAGAGATACCAATTACATGCAGCCTCTGCACCAACTAAATACCCTAATGGCATTATGGATGCGCACAACCAAAAGAAGAAGAAGAAACTAAAAAAAAGTCTTGCCACAGAGTTCCAGTCTTTGGACCAGCAACACAACCACCACCAAGGCAACATCTAGTGTCTATTTTCCCCAAAAGCAACACATATAAGAAGGAAACAGTGCACATGCGACGTTATTGCCCGATCGAAGATTCGGGTTTCACCCCGAAGATAGTTGATGTCTACGCATTCTTCTATTCTTGTAGATAGTGTTGGGCCTCCAAGTTTAGAGGTTTGTAGAACAGTAGCAAGTTTCCCTTATGTGGATCACCCAAGGTATATCGAACTCAAGGAGGTAGAGGTCAAAGATATCCCTCTCAAGCAACCCTGCAATCAAGATACAATAAGTCTCTTGTGTCCCCCAACACACCCAATATACACTACAAGAGAAATCGGTCTCTTGCAACGAAATCTGTAGCTACGTTTTTTTCGTTGCGATATAATCACAAATTACCACGACCTCTCATGTTGTGGTGATAGGGCACTCGTATTTCCACGACTCATTTTGGTGGCGATAAATTGTCGTTTTGTTGCGGTAGAGGCCTCCTATTGCCACGATTTGTACTGCTGTTGGAATACAGCCGCGTTTTTGCGACAGAGTATTTTCGTTGCGCGAGGCACTCCTTTTGTTGCCTTAGAGACATGGTATTCCAACGAAATAAGCATTCGTGGTGATATTTAGTCATTTATTGCAACATCTTTATTTGTGTTGCGGTAGTTACAAATATTGCAAAAAAAAAAGCTAACTATTGCAACCAAATTTTTCGTGTGGCAATACCATATGTTTTTCGCCTCAAATTTACCCTGCGGCAATACCTATTGTTTACTGCGACAATTTGGGTCGTATGGTAATAGGTTAACGGTAAAGCAACAATCACCGTACTGTTGCGAAAATGAACAAGTTATTTTGCAACGACCATTCATAGACTAGCTTAACGGGCCTCATGGGCCGTGCCCTTGATCACTGTTGCAATTTTCTTAGGACTACACTTCATTTTTGGTCCAGTATCTCAGTTTGGTGAGCACATTATTTTTTTAATATTGTTTGCAACTGAATTTCTGCAGCACTTAGCATTTTACTAATGTGCAACTAGTGACAGTACTTAATAATCAATCAAGAACTCATATAAGACGCAATTTTACTAGTACATTTATCATGGAAATTCAAAATTTCTAAACACTAGAACTTTGGAATCTTTAAACAAAAATTATTTATTACACGATCTTTCATCCATGCATGTTCATGGCAAAACCTTTAAGGCAAACAGTGCAGAGACAGCCTACACAAAGAATCCATGGTCATCATCCAATTCATCTTCTACCAAAGGAGCAACATGACCATCATTTATGTAAGCCTCATCATCATCAGTATCAGCATCATATTCGACTTGGTCTTCGTCAAAATTAGCAGGTCTTAAATTATTTTGACTGAAACATCAACGCTGGTTCCTTCATCATCAGTTCTGCACCAAGTAGTAATAACGTCAGGAAAAGTAAATTCTGGAACTGTAATTCCTGCATCGACGACATCCTGTACATCTGCATCACCACGTTCATCTCCTTCTGCAAGATCATCTAGGTCTGCACCATTTAAAACCGAAGGAGCAAACAAATTGCGTGGATTCATTTTTATAGCACTTTCCCAATTAGGGCTCTTCACATCTCTCACATAGAAAACCTGTGCAGCTTGGATGCCTAGAATGTAAGGGTCTTCCGTGAATCGGTGTACACTAGTGTCGAGGTCAATAATTCCATACTTGTCCCCTCCTATACCCCTTACTATGATTTCTATTGGCAGGAGGCACGTCGAACCAGTCGCACTGCAATAGAACAACCTCCTTATCAGGAGGAAAGTCAAGAAATATGATTTTCTTTATCACCCCATAATAAATCAGTACTGCTGGTGCTTCCTTGCGCGTTGACTACGACGCCACTATTTTGGGTACTCAAGTCAAACTCTATTTCGGTATTACGAAAGTAATATCCATTCAGTACTGTACGGTTGAACACACGAGCAATTTGATCAGGCCCTTTAGCTAGTGTATACAACAGACTGTTTGACCTTCCCATCTTTATGGAGTTGTGTGATCGTTTCATGGGAATAGAATATGTGTGAGTGTACTATACACCATTGTTTTTTATTACGAGAAACATTTATGAAAATGCTAAAGTAACTTACCCGTCTTTCGAACCAGCCAACAAAATCTTCCTTGTGTTTCTTTTTAGGATTAGGACAATTGTTCTTTTTGAGCTCGTCAATATGTTCCCTTCAAAAAGAAATGATATGGTTACTTCATAACCAAAGTGTTAATGCATATCATGATATGAAACAAATACATAAGTTTCCTTACTGAATATATGGCTCGGTTTCCTCGCAGTTTGTTATTATGTAGTGCCTCATTTGATTAAGAGCTTCCAAAGACAGATTCACGGGCAAAACCTTTCTTGGAGTAATCAACTGCACTCATTATGCTAATCCCTATTGGTGCCTCATCTGTAGCTCCATCTGCATGGCGTTCGGACTGACTTATTTTTGTAGGCGAGCCTTTAACGAATCGACTGCAGAACGTCATGCACTCTTCAAGTATGTACCCCTCTGCAATTGAACCTTCTGGATGAGCCTTGTTACGTACATATCCCTTCAACGTACGCATATCTCTCAACCGGATACATCCATCTATACTGTACAGGCCCTGCCAACCATGCTTCTCGAGCTAGATGAATTGGGAGATGCATCATAATATCAAAGAAAGCTGGTGGATATATCATCTCTAGCTGACATAGAATTACTGCAATTTTTTCGTCCAAATTCAACAGATCGTCATCCTTAACTCCTTGGAGCATAAAATCGGAAAAGAATTTACTGAGCTGAAGCAATGTGGTAAGGACATTCTCTGGCAGAAGCTTGCGCAACGCAATAGGAAGAAGTTTCTGTAATATAACATGGCAGTCGTGAGTTTTGAGTCCACTAAACTTGCACTGCTCGAGGACCACACATCGCTTAATGTGTGAAGCATAGCCATCAGGCATCCGTATGCTCTGCAGAAACCTGAGCAACATTATCTTCTCTTCCTTTTTTAAAGCATACACGCCTTTCTTAAGTTTGTACTTATCCTTACCGGCGGGCTTTGCGTGCTGATCCTCCCTAATTTTCAAAACTCCAAATCTAGGCGAGCCTTCGTACCATCCTTTGTTTTCCCATCCATCTCAAGCAAAGTACCCAGAATGCTGTCACAAATGTTCTTCTCGATGTGCATAACATCCAAATTGTGCCTCACGAGGAAGTGCTGCCAATACGGGAGCTGGAAGAACACACTTTTTTTCCGCCAATTGTGCCAGGGATTAGTTTCCGGTCGCTTTCTCTTATTTGACCGCCCAAATGGTTCATGTTGAATGCTATCAAGCTCCTTTAGAACTTCATTGCCTGTAAGTGGCACCGGGGCGTCTCTATGGTCTGGCTTGTTGTTGAACATAACCTTGTTTCGACGCCATTTGTTGTTTCCGTAGAAACGTCGGTGTCCCATGTAGCAATGCTTTCTACCATACCGGAGCCATAAAAAGTCTGTATGCTTGTGGCAGTAAGGGCATGCTAGCTTGCCTTTTGTGCTCCAACCACTCAGCATTGCGTAAGCCGGGTAGTCATTGATGGTCCACAACACACATGCATACAACTTGAAATTTTGTTTAGTTGCAGCATCATATGCTTCAACACCATCCTCCCATAGAACTAACAGTTCATCAATCAAAGGCTGTAAGTACACATCAATGTTATTTCCTGCTGACTTTGTTCCTGGAATAATCATTGACATTATCCAGTTCTCTTGTTTCATACACATCCATGGTGGCAAGTTATATGGGATCAGAATGACAGGCCATGTAGTGTGTGATATACTCATGAGACCAAAGGGGTTGAATCCATCTGAAGCAAGGCCAAGCCGAACACTGCGAGCATCTTTTGCGAATTCTTTCTGACTATATCTTTCATCAAGGCTTTTACAGGCCTTCGAATCTGCAGGATGCCTCATTATGCCATCATCTTTACGTTTCTCCTTATGCCATTTCATATCAGTTGACATATCTTCTGTCATGTACAGCCTTTGCAGTCTTTGAATGAGTGGGAAATACCATAGAACTTTCTGTGGCACTTGCTTCTTTGATTTACGGATCGATGAATCAGCTTTGTCTACGGTTGGACTTGATTTCCATCGAGACGTATGACAGACAGGGCATTCTTGGGCATCAGCATGCTCATTACGGAATAGAACACAATCATTATAGCACGCGTGTATCTTCTTGTAATCCAGTCCAAACTCTCGAATGACCTTCCTTACTTGTGCGAGATTAGTAGGAATGCAGTGACCCTTTGGGAGCACCTCCGTGAACATCCGCATTAAGTCACATGCTCTGTTGGTCATCCCAGACACGCACTTGATTTGGTAAAGCTTCACAATGAAAGATATCTTTGTGACCTCCTCACAACCTGGGTACAACGATGTTTTCCCTCTTCCAATAGTTTTTGTAGAACGCCTTTGCAGATGCATTTGGCTCCTGTTTCATTCCATCACCGCTCGTGTCTCCTGCATTACTTCCCACTTTTGTGGCCCTTATCAGAGTATCGAGCATGTCACATATCCCTTCACCACCACCTGCATCGTCTTCATCATCAGAATCTTCAGACATGTTGTCCTCCTCGGGTTCACCATGGAATACCCATTTTTTGTAGGACGGATCCATCCCATTCTTAAGCAAGTGCATATGGATCTCCTTTTTAGTTTTCTGAGCATTATTCAGACATTTCGTACACGGGCAAAAGTTTCTTGCGTCTGGTTCAGCACCATCAAACTAAGTTCCAAGAAACTCTCGATGCCACTTTGCCACCACAGAATCTCTACCTTCTCCATCCAGCTCTTGTCTTGTGACATTTTGCGTTATCTCCGTTAGCCGGTCTTGTAAAAAAGAAGGAGCAGCATTAGTTCACACAAAGTATTTCAAAACAACAAATACATCAGAGAGACAGGCATACTGGTCTTTCAAGTAAGTAAGAATTGCAGGGGATTACATTAGACATTACTTCACAACACAGCGTTAGATTGAAACTAACACTTACACCTAAAACTGACATGGCTATGAAAATAAAACCTAGTTCGTACCTGAATTCCTGACATTAATATGAATATTAAACTAACACTTACAACTGAAACTGATAAAACAGACACGCATATGTGAACACAAGCAGCTAGTCTATCTGACAGCAATTGCAATCGCCATTAACTTCATCGAACCGGCAGGATGGAAACCAAGGATTTCATCAGTATTGGTACAAACCTTGTAATTGCGTCTGACGAGCGGCGGAAGCAGCGGTTGAGTACAAGTCGGCGGGGCAGCGTTGGCGGCAGTTCAATAGTTTACGCTAATCGAGTTCGGATGGCGGCGAGGTAATAGTGGCGGATTGATCGGTCGCGCAGGGCCGATACGGCGGCGAAGTCGCCTGAGAACGGATAGAGCGTTGTCGTGCGGGGACAGGGCAGTTTGGAGGAGACCGGGCGGACAAACGTAGCCCTTTCGCTCGCCCAATGGCCCAACCGGAGTATGGGCCTATTAATTGTACAATTTGTCTTCACAGCCCAGTTGCCTTGTGAACAATATGTTTTTCCCTTGGCAATAACGTTCAAGTATTATAAATGCTCTATTAAGTTTTACTAGTTTCATTTTATGATTAAATTAATTCATTTCGAAATGCATTGTTGTGTTAATATTCAACACTAGTCGGAAAGCCTGTTATTGGTGTGTTTTTTCTTCAGTTCTGGCATGAAACTCGTACACCCCTGCTATCTAGGTGTCCACTGGCGTGTTTCTGGAATCGACACAGGTTATACTAAATGATCATTGGCGTTGATGTCATAGTCCATATCACTATCCTATAGAAATCGGTAAATAAAAAGGGTATGTAATATTGACTAGAAGCGCACAAATGGTATTCAATTATGAGATAACATAACAATCATTAAAAAAAACCGCATAAACATTCAAAGATTCAACCAGATAGTACTCAACATTAACATGTAATCTAAAAGTTCGCATAAAGCTAGAACTCTCAGCTACAACCACGATACCTACTCATCATCTGACTGAATAATGACAACATGTGTATCCTCAGTAGGGAGCTATGGGAACATCATCTTCGGTGTCTTCAGCATCGTCAGGTCGATCGTAGAGGAAGTAGGGACACATCACCTTCATCGAGATAGAATGTCAATCTCCCTGTTGGATCCATCTCGTAGCGTTCCACAAGCTGGCCCCATTGCTGACCACTGAAGTATGTTTTTCCATCCTCATGTGTGACTACAACTTTGTGCTGGTGCTCTGGCACTCTCCAGCTCACCAAGTTCACCTCGAGAGTTCTAGGGTGGTCCCAAATTGCAACTTGAATATGCTCCAAAAAGTCACGCCTGAATCTGCAAGGTATGATCTGTAAAAAAAAAAGTACACATTTTTACTACAAATTTATTGTCAGTTTTCAAAAAGTAGATTGACCTAAAGTATATACCAATCTGTTTTCAAACCCCTCTGGTAGAACAATGGTAAATTTCTTGTTCATGCACTCCTTGTAGCCACACTGTTCACATACATCCATTGCCTGCGGTGGTGCGTTCCATACACTGAATTCAGATACACATCTAACCATTTACCATTCAAAAACCAACTTAAATCTAACAATGTACATCTAATTTTGGTGCCTGAATAAACTTAAATCTAACAATGAAAATCTAATTCCTAAGTCGATCTACATCTAAAATCACAATAATAGGGCTCCTTTGATTCATATGATAGGAAAAGTGTAGGGATAGGAAACTTGTAGGATTGGTATGGATGGCCAAATGATTCCTATGAGAAGAGCATTTTCCTTTGATTGTGAAGGAATTTTTCCATGAGGTTGGACCTAATGTTCTTTTCCTATAGGATTTGTACTACAAGATTTCTACGGGAATATTTCCTATAGGATATGATCCTGTGAATCAAACAAGCAATATAGGAAAAATTCCTATAGGATCTAATCCTACAAAATTCCTATGGAATTCCTATGAATCAAAGAGTAACATATAACTCAATCTACATCTAAACCTAACAATGAAAGGTACGGCGGCCGGGGAAACTTACCTGCGGCGCGACGGCTGGACGGCGCGAGGACGACGGTGGCGGTTGCGGCGGCGTTTGTCGCGGCGTCGTTCCGCCGGGTGTCGGTGGGGGATCTGGGGCGGAGAGGCTAGCCGTGGCGGCGGTGGGGAATCGGGGGGTGGAGAGGGAGACTCGAGTTTGTGTGTGTGTAGCAGTTGGTGTGCGTGTAGCAATCGATTAAATTAGAGTATAAACGGTTTTCCTCAAAATTTTCATCATGTGAACGTGCCTCCACATTTGATCTTTCGTAAATTGGTCCTTAATGATGAAGCCAATGATAAACCGTGCCCAACACATTTGATTCCCTCATCCTGGTTAAATGTTGTCGCACCGTGGTGTCGCATGCTGGTGGTCGGTTCGTCCGGTCGTTGCGAGGCACCTAGGCGACGGATCGTCAAGGATGGTGGTGAGGGTGTGTTTGGGAGAAATCCTTGTCGGAGTACCGATATTAGAGCGGTGTCGCCATCGGGTGGCATCCTCCCTTCATGAAGGGCATCGCGTGTACCCTGCATCCGCCGCCCCGATGTGCCGGGGGAAACCCTAGAAGCGCGACTATCCATGTTGAAGGTGTTGATTGGTATTTGACGTCCCGGTGCTAGCAGCTTGGTTGTAGTTTGTAGGTGGGCGCAGTGGTCGTTTCGTCGATCCACTTGCGTCTCCTTTTCTTTTCTTCTTTTGCGTTTATTGGTTGTCGCCTCAGCCGGCGTTGTATCAAAACTGTTGCACCGGGTGGTTGCTATATTAATATAGCGGTGGTTCAGCCTATTTCGCCAGAGCATGGGGAGAATATCCTGTGATACTAGCCCTCTTGCATGCTACCATGGTACCGTTTCGAATAAATGAAGTTTTGGTGATTCAAAAAAATCTAGGAAAAATCACGAGTAGAGTTACAACAATGTGTAATAATTTTGTCCAGATACGAAAGTAATATTGACTAACCAAAAGACAAATCCAAATGTGAATATAGTGCATATTTGCTGATTTGTACTTTTTGTTTCTCAATGTGTAGGTCGAATTTGGACCTGGTTATTTTTTACATTATGTACACAAATTCTTTGGGAACATTAATAATTTTTCCGGAATTTTATGAAACATCTATAGTTGATTTTTAAAATGGTAGCATGGGAGAACAAGGGGCTAGTATCACTGGATATTCTTTCCATTGAGCATGTGTGGTTTGCACCCTTGTTTACATTTTTATGAGTCATATGGTAAAGCAAAAATGGTAAAGCTCAGCATAAAAATCAAAATGACATCATGAAAGTAGTAAAACTAAAAGAACATAACATTTAAATTGTGTGAGAATTCAACAATCTAATATAGAGTCTTAACACGGTTTTTATATTGTAGCAACGGGGCTGCATGCATATAGTTGCACACAGAAACCATCAATATCACTGCATTCCTATTACAGACCAACTTCAGGGACATGGGTAGCAAACAAGTAGAGCCCTTCAGCGCACTGGTATAGAAATAACAACATCTTGTCACCCTGTTTGAGATGACTTTCCTTCGCCATGAACTCTTTCCACCCACTGACGCACAAGCGACCATCAAGATCAGAAATTGAATATGTCGATGTCACCTCAGTTCTCGGGTAGCAAACAATAGTGATTGTACCATTTCTTGCCATATGTGCAGGAATCAGACGGCTTGGGATTTTCTGTTGCATGCAAAGACTAGAAGTCAAGAAAAAAGCTATCGGGAAATAATCATGTTAAAAGAAAGGAAATTAAATAGAACAAGTGTACACGTATTACTTTGCGCATA
>JAPCYS010001563.1:0-61659 GCA_028641055.1 Alopecurus myosuroides
CAGCACTTCCGAGACCAGCAAGGGCTCAGTGCTCTCGCTCGCCAATGGGCCCAGCGACCATGGTGCCAATGCCTACAACGGTGGCGGCGGCAGTGGCACGTTCGCCGAGCTGCTGCACAGCTCTGCCACCGCTGACAAGTCAATGCAGCAGCAGCCTACGCTTGCCTACTACGCCACCCCGCATAGCTCGCCCATGTCATTCGAGATGTTTCCCCAGCTCGCCTACTCCCAGGAACAACACCACCACCACCACCATGCTGCGGTCGCCTTCGACCGGAGCACACTTCAGTCCAATGCCGTTGCCGTGCCGATGTGGCCACCGGCCCAATACCCATTCATGATGCAAAGGTTCCCCGTCGCTCCAGCTGAAGCGTCGCCCACCTTTCCCTTCTTTCTTGGAAGTGGTGGCAGTGCTACTGCCCCGGCCACGTCAAATGCGCCGGAGCGGAGGTTGCAGCTCTGGGACTTCAAGCAGGAGCGGAAGACATGATTTACTTGTTGGAGGTATGGACTGGTTTCCGTGC
Organism: Alopecurus myosuroides; assembly: GCA_028641055.1. Classification (NCBI taxonomy): domain Eukaryota; kingdom Viridiplantae; phylum Streptophyta; class Magnoliopsida; order Poales; family Poaceae; genus Alopecurus; species Alopecurus myosuroides. The sequence goes on from JAPCYS010001563.1 coordinate 525, forward strand.
GAATTTTGCTTCAAATATTTGAGATGAAGACTCTAGTTAGTGTGCTTTTGATCTTTAGAAATGGCTTTAACTTGAACACTTCAGCTGAAGTTGTTTCATCCTGTGTACTTGGTTCATCTTGATATTAACATGCTACTCACTATCTAAAGTAAAACTGAAATTGTTTCATTGTCATAGTCATTTTGGCATTGGGATTCTCATGAATAGGATTAGCAAATTGCTGTTTCAAGAAAATAACATGACTTGGAAAAAACAGGAACATCATACTGAATTGATTACAGCTAGTCAGCCAATATCAGTGGATGTTTCTCAAAGCACTTGGATTAATAACCAAATCCTGTATGGATTACTATTTGAATTTGTCTGAGACATGGTTCAGTTGCTACTGCCGTTGGCGGTAGTGTTGGTGAGTTTACTCTCTGAACTAATCGGTTTAAGAAACAGGAGAAAATAGGTTGTAGCTACTTATGTTAGACGCTAGAGACTTCCGAAATGGTGCAGGTTATGTTTTAGAGACAAATGAAAAACTTGGGTCTTACCAATTGCAGTCCCAATACGTATCGGTCCAACTGATGAATTTCGTAAAACATGCTCAAACTCTTAGTGAAGTTGGCTGTGTTCGGAGGAAAGTTATTAGCAGTTCTATCCTTGTCTTCACTGCTACAAAGGTGTCAATCGGCGGGGGTGGGACTTTTGGCCACACTACAAAGTTCTGACCTTTGGCCACACTACATGTTGGATGTGGAATAGATGGTTGGGATCAGATTAGTTTTATCTGACACAGATGGTAGACTTTTTTCTGGAAAAGCTACGGGGTTTATAGTTTCTACTCCATATCAATGTGCTGGTATTGTGCTAGTAAGTAGTTAAAACTGAGATGGAGTTCTCAACAAAAGTTGCGCGTAAGCATAGCTCTTTGGTTTAGTGGAGTAGGTTGTTGTAAGTCTTATCAGATATCCAGTTGCCTTCTTTGCCCTGGATGTTACGATCTTTTTAGTTCGATTAACTTCTGAGGCACCCAAATATTGTGAAATCCTATATTCCCATTGACGAGGTGGATTCAGGCCAACTCGTCACAGAGAGACAATAAGTTATCTTTTCCCTTTCAGTGCTGCAGCCTCGCTGAGTTATTTAAACTTACTGCTACCTTCTTACTGGATTGCTACACAGATTCAAAAATCTTGCCAAAGTCCTCTCTTACAACAATATATGTGCAATTTCCATTTATCGAAATTCTCTGTAGCCGGTCCCAAAATCGTCCTTAACTCCCACCTTACCATCATCGTTCGCTAACATTTTCTGTTGTCCGTGTTCCATTCAGGGCACCCTGGAAACTGTGTATGGTATCATGGCTGACCAGCGCAAGCAAGCCAGGAAAGAAGATGGCTGCCAGGAAAACAGGGATACTGGCACGGCATTGTGAAGGCGCGTCGAAAGCGAGCGCGTCGCTGGATCGTTGTGCCTTTCTGCGCGTGATTTTGAACTGTCCCTGACCTCTCTGTTGCTGTGATCAGAAATCAGATGTTTATTGGGTTGTTGTACTCTGATAATTTGACCCATCCATGAAGGTTTTGCCCCTTCCTTTTTGTTGCTACGGTATCGAAATTTGCGCCTATGTAGCATGTCTGGCTGCATGTCGGTGGGACATTGGTGGCATGTGAGGGACGTGCGTCTGTATTGGTATCACCAATGAGGTTGTTGTTGCCCTTTTATCTGAAATGTGGCCTGAGCAATGCCGTTCTGCATAGGGATGGTGCTGCTCACTAAATAGCCTGAAGTTCGTATAAGGGCATCTCCAGCGTCCCCCCCCCCCCCCCCGAGCCCCCCCAGGGGGCTTTTTTCGCGGCGGAAGCGACGAATAGCGTCGCTTCTTCACCACTCGCCCCCCCCCCCCCAGCGGCCCAAATAGCGCCGTTTCGGCGCTAAATAGCGCCGCGGCACCCAGGCCGAACCCAGCGAAATTGCGCGGCTGCGCGCGTGGGTCAGCTCGGTCAGCGACGCGACGAGAAAGCGCGGGAACAGAAGCCACCGTCCGTGATCGTCTTCTCGGCTTCCGCGCGGTCAAAGGCTGCCGGCGTTTATGGCGTGGCGGCCGCCCAGTGCATGCGCCCCGCCCAAAGGCTGCCGGCGTAATGGCGTGGCGGGCGGCACCGAGGGGACGCGCGCGCAGTAAATGCCCGGCCGCTCGCCGCGCTATAAAACCCCCCGTCGCCTCGCCTCGCCCCGCCATTCTTTGCACCGGCGAGCTCTCCTGTCCCCTTCTTCTCCTCGACGCTCTCCTCCTCCCTTCTTCTCCACGAAAATGTCTGACGGAGCGGCGGCGAACGGGTTCCCACGCCATAACCTGCGCCGGGGCCAGGCGATGGCGCTGTACCGCGCGGGCTATCCTTGCCCGCCGGACATGCGCCTCCCTAGCTCCGCCGCGGGGGCGAGCCGCTGGGCACTCAGCGCCGGCGGTGTCCCCGTCCCTCCCCTTCCCACCTCCGACCCAGAGTTCCGCCGCGCCATCCACGAGATGCGCGCCGGAATGCAAAACCCCGAGAACTACCCGCTGACCGGCGTGGACCAGTTCTGGTGGGAGCGGCTGACGGCGCGCCGCACCCGGGAGCTGGAGTCCCTGAACGACAACGGCCCTGTCGAGGGCCGTTTCAACTCGCACGGGCGGCGCCGCTGGTGGAGTGCCCCTGGCAGGACCCTCGACGAGGTCCTCCAGCACATCCACGCCGGCAACCAGCCGCGCCTCGCGATGCCGCCGACGAAGGCGACGAAGACGAGGCCGAGTGGCCCGACCAAAAGGTCGCGGAGCAGCTGTCTCTGGACACGCTGCAACCGCTCGACGTCGACGCCGCCGCTCGGTGGAGTCTGCGCGACACCACCGAGTCTGAGCTCGCCCTTCAGCGCCGCCTGCTGGCTGAAGCCGAGCAGCGCAAGGCGGCGCGCGAGCGCGAGGCCGCCGCGGCGGCGGCCCTCCTCCGCGTCCCTCCCCCACCACCGCAGAAGGAGAACGTCTACATCGTTCTCGACGAGGACTCCGACGACGACGACGTGATCCAGCAGGCGCTCGAGGTGAGCAGGTGGGATTGCGGCGGCGGCGACGAGGGACAGGGGGGAAGCAAGCGCCCCGGCGACGCCCCCAGCGACGACGACGACGGCGACGACTACAGCCAGGCGATCGCCGCCAGCCTCGGGCTTAACTAGTATAGATGTAGTTTAAATTTTTCGTACTAGCTTAAATTCGCGCCGAATATGTACGCAGTTTCCGAATTTCAATAAAATCTCGCCTGTTTTCATTTTGCGTTTGTTTGGGCCGGTTCTTGGGCTCGGGACGCGACTGGGAAACGCGCCCCCCAAGGTTCCAGAATAGCGCCGTTTAGCGCCGCGGCGGCCCCAAAACGGCGGCGTTTTGTGCCCTGGGGGGGCGCAACGGCTGGAGATGCCCTAAGATTTAACTGAATCCAGAAGTAGCAACCAACTAGATACTGTCATGTACAGAAGTAGGTGATAATAATAATATTAACAATCTTGCCCATATGATTCCACCAGACCACCACAAATGTGAAATGTCACTTTGAAACCAAATACAGCTGAGGTTTTGACAAGAACTTTGTGGGTTTTCTGGGCTCGGGACTTACATTTGACGGTATGGACGGTGTTTGGACTTTGACCAGGTAACAGGATATCCCATTTCCGGAGAAATTTTCAAGTATCGTCGGCTGATTCTCTGAGCACTAAAATTTACAAACCCATGGACAAAAACAAGCAAAATGTTTGAATCCCTAATCCAACTACAGAAACAAAAAATAGTACGTGATTCGCTTCCAACAATCCATTCAATGTAAGAACTTGATCCGTGATTGGCGCATAGTGATAGAAGAAAATTGCGTGCTGCAGAACTACGAACAATATTGTTAAGCATGGACATCTTAGAACTTACTCCCTCTGTACCAAATTAATTTACACGGAAGGAGAGCTAAGATAGTACAAATTTGCATACAAACAGAGGCAATTAAATGAGAACAGAGGCAGTAGTAGCTAATACTGCCGGAAGAGTGATGCTTGTCTAGATATCTTTGCATCATAATAAGCACGACAAAGTATGAGGTAGTTCTGACTTTGATACGAAATGATGAGATATTTGGGCACTGATTAACCTAGACACCCAGTCACGATCTCTGGTTGCCTTGTTGGTTATGGTAGCTGGTCACCATCTCTTTTCATCTCATTTGCTGAGATCGCGTCAAATGAAATAGTACCCTAAGCTATTTAAGAGATCTTATCATTATCCAAACTAACAGGTTGAATCCACCTGTTAGGTTTATGTGGCCGCTAAACAACTCAGAAACTTATTTATCGTGGGCGCAATGAGTTACATCCGACCCTTCTAAATTTATAAAATTCTACCAATCCAATGAATCATGTCAAATTCTAACAGACAGATAGCATGTCATATGGGCTAAGCGTCCTGCCTAGCAACGCTGGGCGCTTTATCTGGTCGCTAACTAACTCTAAATCTAACGTCAAACAGTCTTGCGCTGAAGAATAGGAGCCTTAGCGCTCGACTCTTGTTTTTGCGTCGACGCTAACTAAATTCCTGGTCTCTAGCGGAAATTGGGCCTAACTACTGGGATTTAGATCCTAGCGTCCCTCCTAAGAGGCTGCGTTGTACGTGCTCTAAGACGGCAATGAGTCTGAGCTACAACCTAGTCAGCTGCCTGACATATGAGCTCGATCCAACTCATCAATTTGGATTAGGTAAGAGAAAAGATAAAAATCAGTCACAAGTTCAGAGATAAGATAGCAAACGTGGCAATGTAGTTTAACTACTACGTACGGTAGATAAGTTGTCACAAGGTTAGGACAAAAGTTAACAAATATACATAATATCCTCTGTAAATTGTTTGAAAAGATCAAACACGTCTGCCTTTTTTGCACCATTTCAGTGTAGGAAAGCATGAATTCTACTTTATCCATATGCTACAATTTTTACTGGAGTAGCTGTTCCTTATTATATTTTTGGACTCTATTTCTTGGTCTGCGTATATGAGAACATGAGCCTAAGAAGCACGCATCATAACTCTAATGCTAATATTCTTTTGAAGCCTCAGGCAGTGTGTTCCATTGTGTATACTGTTTATAGGATGGTAAGGATGCGAAATGAAAGCCTATGGAATCCATGCTCCAGCCATATTTGTTTCTTTCTAGATTAGATCATGAGCATCCCATGCTACTTTTGTCCTCGCACCTGAGAAGGGGCAGATCGAAGATTATATAGGTTTCTATCTGTAACCTGAAATCAGACTAATGTGGAGGCAGCTCCAGTTTTGATGTGTCATTGACAGTTCACGATACTTAATGAATTGCCGTTTTGAGTTGATACTCAATTATTCTTCTTATCCAACCTTCACATGATTCCAAATATTGCAAATTGCTTTGGGAGAGAAGCCGGACAAGAGGAGGAAGAAGGGGTACACATACAACTGTCAAAAAGCTTTGTGTCCCGGAGAGGCTAATCCACATATGTTAGGGAATTAGAATTGTCAAAAAGTTTCTTATCCAGTTTGTATTAGTACCTCGGAAGTATCAACATTCAGTGTTCTATTTCGGAATCGCTTACTTTCTTCAATATTGGAATGTGCAACCTACATAATATTCTTGATTTTCTTACCACGAGCAATTTAATCTGAGGCCATCGTCCATCTTTCATGATGTTGTTCTATTTATCTTGCATGATGAAGGCATATTATTCCTGCTTACCTTACCTTTTTTTTTTTCTTGCATGCTGTGCTCTTTTTTCTTGAACATGTGTATAGCTTGCCTTTCATTTAGGAGTTGACATTAAGATACATTTGAACTTCCTTTAATTATTGTCTTCTGGCCAGATGTAAATGTTGAGCCTCATGCTCCTGGGGGGTGGGGATTGCCGAGCCATCTTGGCCTGTAGCTCCGGGGGTTTCTGAGGTCTACCGGGTCCTTCACAACACGGGCTGCGTCGAGTCTTTCCGATCTGAAAACTGGGAGTGCTTCGCCCCTCAAGGTCCGTGTGTTCTTTTGGATCCTGCGCCACCGAAAAAACCAGAACGCGCGCGCACCTCCACCGTGTAGGCTTTGTGGCGTCCGCCGAATGCCCGTTTTGCCCCGGAGAGCCTGAAGACATCGGACATCTTTTTGTGAGGTGCCCACGCCTCTCCGGGTTGTGGGATTGTTTGGCTCCCGGGCTGTGCCTCCCCCTCGGCCTGATGTCCCGCCGCCCTCAGAGACAAGCTCCCGACGCTCCATACCTCGTCGCGTCACACTGTTCTCTTGGCCATTCTGTGGGTCGTTTGGAAGACGCGCAACCGTATGGTGTTCGACGTCGAGCAGGTGTCGCTCCCGCGTACCCTGGGGTTGGTGGTGGAGCACCTCCGGCTCTGGGTCATCTGCGCTCCCCGTAAGTTGGATACCTCCCCCCTGCTAGCCTAGTGTGATGGCTTAGTCTCCCGTAGTTGACTTTATTTTTTAGGGGCGCGTGTTGGACCCCCTCACTCTCCCTCCCCCCGAGTGGCCTACCAGCCCGTCGATCGGGCTGCCCCCCCCCCCTCCCCATGTACCTGTACCTTTTTTGAGAATTATGAATGCATTCAGGTGGGCAGATCGCCCCCCGTTGTTTCCTCAAAAAAAGATGTAAATGTTGATTTTACTGTTATATCTTTATCAAAAGTCTAGAGACAAATGATTCTAACATAACAATATATCACCATTTATATTCTCGGGAGAAAAGATCGTATGCCTATCTGTTGTATGTTACTCGACATCAGATCACTAAGTTAGAAGTGGAAGAAGTTTTTCGTTGGGCATTGGTGAATATTTACAAGTCATTAGATATGTTGTTGGAGTAAACCAAATCAGACAAGGGCTTCTAGTTGTGCAAAGGGTCAATTTTGCAAACACTAATACAAGTGTTTTACAAGGGGACTGGCTTGTCTTAGGATTACTTAGAACAAGACATGTACTATTCTGACTTAAATTTTGTTTGCAACATAGATATAAAATCATCTGTTTAATCACCTAAACTTGTGTGCAAATTCTTTTAGTCAACATATCGATAAATTTACAGATGCAAAACCATTGTATTAGACGTGCGGTACTAGTCGGAGTGAAGAAGATCCAAGGCTCACAGAAGAAACGACCGTGCTCGTGCAAAAAAGAAAAAAGAAAAAAAAACCGCGTACTTGCGTACGACTTGGGGAGAGCTAGTCGTTCGTTTAAATGCAGCAAGGTAGAGTTGCAGTCGGACCCGGACAAGTCCCACGCCCTGCCGACCTCCGAAGTCGTTTTATGCCCGCACCACAACCGCAGCAACAAGGCACCCCAATCGCGCGAACCCCAGTCGGTCCGAATGGAAGCCGCCCGATCATCGTCCCGCCGGGCGAAGCGGACCCCGTCTCGGGCGTGCTGCTGCGAGTCCAGGCCAATTGCAAGGAGGAAACATCGTCGCTCCACCCAGCAGCCGCTCACAGTCACTTGCTGGGGCGCCAAGCGCGCACGCACGGCGCTGCACTGCCCTCCTCATAACAACCACCACCACTGGTACGTGCCACTTCCTCTTCTTTACGAATTTACCACAGCTATAATTGTGTTTCCATTCTGATCTTCCGTGCTCACTGCAGGAGGGATTGGGCTAATCTCTCCGACGGGCCGGCGGGGCTCATCGCCGACCGCGTCCTCGCATACGACGTCGCCGACTACGTTCGTTTCCGCGCCGTGTGCCGCCCGTGGCGGCAATGTTCCTCCGGCCCATGCACACACAGCGGCCTGGACCGCCGGTTCCATCCCAGGCGGTGGATCATGCTCAGGGAAGAGCTCTCCGCGCCGAACCGTCGCTGCTTCCTCAACACGTCCACCGGCGAGTGTGTCCAGGTCGACATCCCGGAGCTCCGTGACTAAGAGCTGCTCGCCCTTACCCCCGAGGGCCTCCTTGTTCTGGCCCGCAAGCAGCCGTGCACCACCACTAGCATCCGCCTACTCAACCCGCTCACCCGCCATGTCGTGCACCTCCCGCCGCTCAGCGCGCTGGTGCCCTCCGAGTACCACGACATCCTTCCTGAGCGTGACGGATTTTCCTTAAAATCCGACTTCATGGCGTGGGGCTCCGGCATTGCCGGAGATGATTCAACGGTGGTGCTCTGCTTAAGCCAAGTCAATATGCTTGGGATGGCCAAGCCTAGCGACGACCGCTGGACGTGTTGGGGGAAAGATAACCTGGTACCCCTAAGGACGAAGAAAATATGACCAGCCAGAAGCGAGACCCAAGCCTGGTCTGGGGGTAACTCAGCTTTGGAAGATGCTATAGAAGGAAGATTCTGGAAGACCCGGAAACCTTGTACAAGTTGGAGACTCAAGACTTGGAGGTCACGCAGGGGACCTAGATTAGGACTCTTAATATGGTATGACCCAGTTTTTACCTTGTACGACCAGGAGACCAGCCGCCCATATAAGCAGGCTCCTAGGTCATAGAGAGAGAGAGATTTCGGGTAGAAACCCTAAATTCCAGGTCTCGGCGAGAGTCGGCCAAATTCCAGGTCTCGGCGAGAGTCAGCACGAGCCAAATTCCAGGTCTCGGCGAGAGTCAGCACGAGCCAAATTCCAGGTCTTGGCGAGAGTCAGCACGAGCCAAATTCCAGGTCTCGGCGAGAGTCAGCACGAGCCAAATTCCAGGTCTCGGCGAGAGTCAGCACAAGCCAAATTCCAGGTCTCGGCGAGAGTCGGCCAAATTCCAGGTCTCGGCGAGAGTCAGCACGAGCCAAATTCCAGGTCTCGGCGAGAGTCGGCCAAATTCCAGGTCTCGGCGAGAGTCAGCACGAGCCAAATTCCAGGTCTCGGCGAGAGTCAGCACGAGCCAAATTCCAGGTCTCGGCGAGAGTCGGCCAAATTCCGTCTCGGCGAGAGTCAGCACGAGCCAAATTCCAGGTCTCGGCGAGAGTCAGCACGAGCCAAATTCCAGGTCTCGGCGAGAGTCGGCCAAATTCCAGGTCTCGGCGAGAGTCAGCCCGAGCTAAATTCCAGGTCTCGGCGACATTGCAGTCCGAGCCTCTAGATCGATTGCTAATAAGATCCCAGCTGGAAGTAAGCTATTATCCCATGGAGAGGTCGAACCAGGATAATCCTTGTGTACAAGACAAAGAGATCTAAGAGCCTTAACAATATCGCTTGGTATCAAGCATCCAGTGTAACACGAGAGTTGAGTTAATATCTTGAGATCGGAGACTCGGCGACTTGTTTGCCGGCTACCAGATCGTTTATCATCATGTTTTCCTCTGAGCTAAACGCTCTCAAACACCTGTGTCGTCTTGCCCCAAGATAAGTTACCCCCGGTAACGTCTGCCGTGATAATCCCACGACAGTTGGCGCCCACCGTGGGGCCCACGTCCAAGGGTGTTTACATCACGGGAGAAGCTCGGGAGAACATGAAGAACCTCATCATCGGCGAGATCTACATCAACCCCGAAGGAGAGAAGATGGTGGACGATTTTGGCTGGGGGCCAGAGTCGGATCTGCTCGAATCCGGATCTGTCATCACAATCGGCCGGGTCAACATCCTCATCGGCATGGTACGTACGTCCGGTTCAATCCCGATGATTTTGAGTATGATTCTATATCAGCTTAGCCCAAGAGTGCTGCGCAACTTCGGTTAGCATGGCCCGGAGCGCTTCGCAAAAATTTATATCAGCTTAGCCCAAGAGTGCTGCGCAACTTCGGTTAGCATGACCCGGAGCGCTTCGCAAAAATTTATATCAGCTTAGCCCAAGAGTGCTGCGCAACTTCGGTTAGCATGGCCCGGAGCGCTTCGCAAAAATTTATATCAGCTTAGCCCAAGAGTGCTGCGCAACTTCGGTTAGCATGGCCCGGAGCGCTTCGCAAAAATTTATATCACCTTAGCCCAAGAGTGCTGCGCAACTTCGGTTAGCATGGCCCGGAGCGCTTCGCAAAAATTTATATCAGCTTAGCCCAAGAGTGCTGCGCAACTTCGGTTAGCATGGCTCGGAGCGCTTCGCAAAAATTTATATCAGCTTAGCCCAAGAGTGCTGCGCAACTTCGGTTAGCATGGCCCGGAGCGCTTCGCAAAAATTTATATCAGCTTAGCCCAAGAGTGCTGCGCAACTTCGGTTAGCATGGCCCGGAGCGCTTCGCAAAAATTTATATTAGCTTAGCCCAAGAGTGCTGTGCAACTTCGGTTAGCATGGCCCGGAGCGCTTCGCAAAAATTTATATTAGCTTGGCCCGAGAGTGCTTCGCAATATTGTAAAATATTCTATTAATATTAGCTTTAGCCCAAGAGTGCTGCGCAACTTCGGTTAGCATGGCCCGGAGCGCTTCGCAAAAATTTATATTAGCTTGGCCCGAGAGTGCTTCGCAATAATGAGAAATATCCTATTAGTATAAGCTTAGTCCAAGAGTGCTTCACAACTTCGGTTAGTGTTGCCCAAAGAGTTCTTGGCAACAGTATGTGGATCAATGTGGTAATGTTGCACAATTAAGCCTTTACTTTATAAACATTGATCCGGGTCTTGGGGGCTCTTACTTGAATAGTTTGTAGCTGCAATCCTAAGACCTGGCTTTTATGCCGCCAGTATAATCCTTGCCTATCTTGCTTAAGCTCGATGTGACTCGCACTTATATGGCCTGTTTGCTCTCCTGTAATCTCAATCAGTTATGATGCCCATGGGGACTTAACTGACCCTGTTTTTCAGAGTGAGTTCAGCAGTGATAATCCATGCGAAAGCCGGCTTTAAAGGTTTGCAAAAGAGTCATCTAAACCATCGACATATTGAGAGGACCCACCTCGGTAATCTGGAGGCATAAGAACCCAGGAAGAAACATGATTTATGGGATGTTATTGAGATAAACCTGGAGGCGTATGAACCCAGGAAGAATAACGGGTTTTATCCTTTTATATATTATTTGTCTTATTTCGGGAGTTTAACCTGGATGATCGAGCTTGCTGCTTCACCTGAAACATGACGCCTAAATCAAGATCATGAAGGAGAACAAGACCAGCTCGAATCCAGCTTAAACTTGGGGGCTACTGTTGGGGGAAAGATAACCTGGTACCCCTAAGGACGAAGAAAATATGACCAGCCAGAAGCGAGACCCGGCCAGGAGGCAAAGCCTGGTCTGGGGGTAACTCAGCTTTGGAAGATGCTATAGAAGGAAGATTCTGGAAGACCGGAAACCTTGTACAAGTTGGAGACTCAAGACTTGGAGGTCACGCAGGGGACCTAGATTAGGACTCTTAATATGGTATGACCCAGTTTTTACCTTGTACGACCAGGAGACCAGCCGCCCATATAAGCAGGCTCCTAGGTCATAGAGAGAGAGAGATTTCGGGTAGAAACCCTAAATTCCAGGTCTCGGCGAGAGTCGGCCAAATTCCAGGTCTCGGCGAGAGTCAGCACGAGCCAAATTCCAGGTCTCGGCGAGAGTCAGCACGAGCCAAATTCCAGGTCTCGGCGAGAGTCAGCACGAGCCAAATTCCAGGTCTCGGCGAGAGTCAGCACGAGCCAAATTCCAGGTCTCGGCGAGAGTCAGCACGAGCCAAATTCCAGGTCTCGGCGAGAGTCGGCCAAATTCCAGGTCTCGGCGAGAGTCAGCACGAGCCAAATTCCAGGTCTCGGCGAGAGTCGGCCAAATTCCAGGTCTCGGCGGGAGTCAGCACGAGCCAAATTCCAGGTCTCGGCGAGAGTCAGCACGAGCCAAATTCCAGGTCTCGGCGAGAGTCGGCCAAATTCCAGGTCTCGGCGAGAGTCAGCACGAGCCAAATTCCAGGTCTCGGGCGAGAGTCAGCACGAGCCAAATTCCAGGTCTCGCGAGAGTCGGCCAAATTCCAGGTCTCGGCGAGAGTCAGCCCGAGCTAAATTCCAGGTCTCGGCGACATTGCAGTCCGAGCCTCTAGATCGATTGCTAATAAGATCCCAGCTGGAAGTAAGCTATTATCTCCCATGGAGAGGTCGAACCAGGATAATCCTTGTGTACAAGACAAAGAGATCTAAGAGCCTTAACAATATCGCTTGGTATCGAGCATCCAGTGTAACACGAGAGTTGAGTTAATATCTTGAGATCGGAGACTCGGCGACTTGCTTGCCGGCTACCAGATCGTTTATCATCATGTTTTCCTCTGAGCTAAACGCTCTCCCAAACACCTGTGTCGTCTTGCCCCAAGATAAGTTACCCCCGGTAACGTCTGCCGTGATAATTCCACGACAGGACGTTTCTTAGCGGTGTCATGGCAGCTGCAGCCATAATGTTCCAAGGCCGCTTCTACTGCGTTGACACCAGCGCTGGTGTCATGGTGCTGGAGACGGAGCCACTACGACTTGAGGTGGCCGCCAAGCTGAGTATGCGTGTCAGCGCCGTGACCGATACTTTCCACCTCGTCAACAATGGTGGGGAGTTGATGCTGGTCCACTCTCTCTCAAGACACATATTGGGCTGGCGCTACGACACGTATCGTGTGGATTTGGACACCAGGACACTAATCCCTGTCAAGAGCTTGGGCGGCGCGGGGCGTGCGTTCTTCTTGGGATGGCTTTGCTCTCTCTCGGTGTCTAAAGAGGTTTTCCCCTACGGCTCTATTGTTGCTGACACCATCTACTTGAGCATTGACATGTGCGAGAGATGGCATTTCAGTGTTGGAGCAATTCGTCTCATAGATGGGCGGTCCCTCTAGCGGTCAGCGCGGTCCCGACTCTTGGCGCCCTAATGGTGGGCGTACTGGTGGAAGCCCCTCACAGTCGCAGACACCGGGCCCCTACACACAGCAGCAGGGCGCGTATGGCGGTGATCAGCGTCGTCCCAACGGGAACGGCAATGGAGGCCGTCCTGGCGGAGGCAACGGAGGTGGAGGCAGCAACGGACGCAACGGGGGCGGAGGTGGCGGCAATGGCCGTAACCGTTGGCGCCCCAGGTGCCAAATTTGCAAGAACTGGGGGCATGAGGCGGCTGATTGTCGCAATCGTTATGATCCCCGCTCCGGCAACGCTGCATCGTCGACCACCTCCGACACCCAGCCGGCGCCATGGTACTTCGACACCGGTGCTACGGATCATCTCACGAGTGAGCTCGAACGTCTTTGGGTGCATGAGCGCTATGGCGGGAAGGATCAAGTTCAAGTAGCCGATGGTACAGGTTTGTCTATTTCGCATATTGGTCATTCGAACATAGCCGGTTCTTCTATCCGCTTGAACAATATCCTTCATGTTCCGCACATTCGCAAGCATTTGCTTTCTGTCTATCGTCTTGTCTATGATAATGATATCTTTATTGAGTTTCATCGTCATTTTTTCCTTGTTAAGGACAAGGCCACACGGAGAGTTCTTCTTCGCGGTAGGAGTCAAGATGGTCTCTATCCGCTGCCGTTTAGCCGCACCACATCTCCGTCTTCACATCATGCTTCTGCAATCACGTCTTCTGAGTGGCATCAACGTCTTGGTCATCCCACCAATAATGTAGTGCAGTCTATTGTTAGGCAAAATAACCTAGAGTGTTCAAAAAAAGATTCAACTTCGGTTTGTGATGCTTGTCAGTGTGCTAAAAGTCATCAGTTATCTTATAGTGCTTCTTCTCGTGTTTCCACTATGCCTCTTGAATTGGTTCATTCTGATGTTTGGGGCCCCGCCCGTGCTTCTTCCGGCGGTTATCAGTACTATGTTAGCTTCATCGATGACTACTCACGTTTTGTTTGGATCTATCTCCTTAACACAAATCTGATGTTGAGCAAGTCTTTTATGCGTTTCAGGCTCATGTAGAACGCCTCTTGAACACCAAGATTAAGGCCGTTCAGTCTGATTGGGGTGGTGAGTATCATAGGCTGAGTCGTTATTTCCAGCGTAATGGTATTTCTCACCGAGTTTCCTGTCCCCACACCTCGCAGCAGAACGGCATTGCCGAGCGCAAGCATCGTCATCTTGTTGAGACTGGTCTTGCGCTACTAGCTCACTCCTCTCTCCCATTGCGATTTTGGGATGAAGCTTTCCTTACGGCGTGCTATTTGATCATCGTATGCCTACTCCGGTGCTTAATAAGGACACTCCCCTTCATCGGCTATTGAAGGTTGAGCCCAATTACTCCTTCCTTCGTATTTTCGGCTGTGCTTGTTGGCCTAGTTTACGAAAGTACAATACGCACAAGCTTGAGTTCCGGTCCAAGATGTGTGTGTTTCTTGGGTACAGTCCTATGCATAAGGGGTACAAGTGTCTGGATCGGTCTACCGGTCGCATCTATATCTCTCGTGATGTCATTTTCGACGAGTCGGTTTTTCCGTTTGCTACTCCGGGTGTCACGGTAGACGTTGTCTCTCTTGAAGAAGCTCTCTCTTTTCCTTCCGATGAACCGGCTACGGATGTTCCAGTGCGAAATTATGACCTAACCTATTTGGCTTCTAATCCTTCTATGTCTAGTGCTCCTCATGTGCAGGTTTCAGCGGTGATTGATGGACACGATGGCACGACTTCTGACGTCGTCACGTCGCCCCCTGTCATGCTGTCGCGGCAGCAGCAGCCTGCTGCGTCGCACGAGGCGCCCGAGCTGGTCCTAACCACGGCGTCATCTGCACCATCCTCGCCCCAGTCTGCATCGCCGACCACGGCGTCCTCTGCGCCGTCCTCGGCACCATCTTCATCACAGTCCACGTCCACCGAGGGTGACGTGGAGGGTCCTTGTCATCCCATGACGACTCGCACTCGCGATGCTACACGACGGGAGAAGGAGTACACGGATGGCACGGTACACTATGATCCGAAGCGTCGCGCATTCTTTGCCACCCCAGTTTCGCATCGTGACGCTCTTCACGAGCCGACATGGCGTGCATCCATGACAGATGAGTTCGCTGCTCTTCGGACCACCAACACATGGGTTCTCGTGCCTCGGCCACCCGGAGTTAATGTTGTAGGCAGCAAGTGGATTTTTAAGACGAAGCATCGCCCGGATGGCACCGTGGACAAATACAAGGCTCGTCTCGTTGCTCGTGGTTTTACTCAGCAGCATGGTATTGACTAGGGTGACACGTTCAGTCCTGTTGTGAAGCCAGCTACAGTTCGCTTGGTCCTCTCCTTGGCAGTTTCTCGTGGTTGGAGTCTACGACAGGTTGATGTCAGCAATGCTTTCCTCCATGGTTTTCTTTCGGAGGACGTTTACATGCAACAACCACCGGGGTTTGAAGATGCCACTCACCCGGATTACGTTTGCAAACTTCAGCGTTCTCTCTATGGTCTGAAGCAGTCACCGCGTGCTTGGTACGCTCGTTTGAGTACTCGTCTTCATCAACTTGGGTTCACCTCCTCGAAGGCCGATACTTCCCTCTTCATTTTCGATGAGGGCGGCGTACATATTTTTATGCTCGTCTAAGTTGATGACATTGTGATTGCTGGCTCCACTGCTGCTGCAGTTGATCGTCTTGTTCATACTCTCTCGGCTAGTTTTCCTATCAAGGATCTTGGTAATCTGGAGTATTTTCTGGGTCTAGAAGCGTCCTACAATTCAGGGGGCATGACACTCACTCAGCGGAAGTACGCTTTGGATCTTCTTCATCGTGTTAGTATGGAGAATTGTAAGGCCACTTCTACTCCTCTTTCCACCACAGAGCGTTTGGACCGTGTGACTGGAACATTCTTGAGTACTGATGATGCTCTCCGGTACCGTAGTGTGGTCGGTGGCCTGCAGTATCTTACGATGACTCGGCCTGACATATCCTTTGCCGTCAACAAGGTGTGTCAATTCTTATCGCAGCCCACTGATGTACATTGGGAAGCCGTGAAGCGAATATTGCGATATGTTAAAGGAACCGTGGACATAGGACTCAAATTCCGGAGATCTCCTCTTACTGGTGTGAGCATTTTTACCGGTGCGGATTGGGCAGGATGTGTCGATGATCGCCGATCCACCAGTGGGTTTGCTGTTTTTGTTGGACCGAATTTAATTTCGTGGAGTTCCAAGAAACAGCCCACAGTTTCGAGATCCAGCACTGAAGCAGAGTACAAGGCATTGGCGAATGGAGCAGCTGAAGCTATCTGGATAGAGTCACTACTCAAGGAGTTAGGAGTATCTCAGCAGCGACCAGCCATCCTATGGTGTGATAATCTAGGGGCAACGTATCTGACGGCGAACCCAGTCTTCCATGCAAGAACGAAGCACATAGAGATTGATTTTCACTTTGTGCGTGAGCGCGTAGCTACTGGAGTTTTGGATGTCAGGTTCATCTCGACAAATGACCAACTGGCCGATGTATTTACTAAACCGGCCACACGACAGATGTTAGATCGTTTCCATTCCAATCTGAATCTTGTATGTAGTAGTAGTTCAGATTGAGGGGGAGTGTTAGAAACCGATCCGTATACATGTTGTA
This sequence comes from Alopecurus myosuroides, assembly GCA_028641055.1. Lineage (NCBI taxonomy): Eukaryota > Viridiplantae > Streptophyta > Magnoliopsida > Poales > Poaceae > Alopecurus > Alopecurus myosuroides. The sequence goes on from JAPCYS010001563.1 coordinate 16,899, forward strand.
TACGAACCCTGTCATGTACTTGTACCTGTTGGTCCTATATAAATATAGAGATATGTGGAGGCTTTGCCCCACGGAACCCTAAAACCAAACTCCGCACACTCTTGCTGATTGTCTATCTCTAGCCAATACTATCGCATGAATGAACCTAGGTAGAGTTGTGGTGCTTAATTTGCACATTGAATCCACCAGCCATATATATACATGCAGAGTCTAGCACAGAGAGGATTTTGGAACATGTGAGGCATGCACATATTGTCTTTCTGCTTCTAGATACTTGTCATGTGTGTACCAGAGAGAGTATCACCTGTTCACTAATAGCCTGAAGATCCTATCAGAATTAACAGAATCCTCTCTGACAATACCTGTACAATGTCCAATTACTTAAGTTCTCTCTGTAGTCTGTCAAAGACTCAATGCCTTACTTAACAAGTTAACACTAGCCCTGACCATCATCATTTGCTAACATTTTCTGTTGTCCCTTGTTCCATTCAGGGCACCGTGGACACTGTTTATGGTGTCATGGCAAGCAAGCCAGAACGAAGAGGGCTGCCACGAGAACAGGGATACTGGCGCGGCCTCATGAAGGCGCGTCGAAAGCGGGTGCAGTCACCAGATCTTTGTGCTTTTCTGCGCGTGATTTTGAACTGTCCCTGACCTCTGTTGGTGTGATTAGAAACCAAATATTTTCTTTTCTGGGTTGTTATACTCTGATAATTTGACGCATCCATGGAAGGTTTTGCCCCTTCTCTTTTGTGGCTTCGGTAGTGAAGTTTGTGCTTACATGCCAACGGGGGTGGCATGTGATTGCGAGAGACGCATCTGTATCAGTATCACCGGTTAGCATTTTATTGCCCTGGTATCCGAGCTTTTCGGGTTGTTATACTCTGATAATTTGACGCATCCATGGAAGGGTTTGCCCCTTCTCTTTTGTGGCTTCGGTAGTGAAGTTTGTGCTTACATGTCAGCGGGGCATCCGTGCCATGTGATTGCGAGGGATGCATTGTATCAGTATCACCAGTTAGCATTTCATTGCCCTTGTATCCAAGATTTGCCGTTCTGCTTCAGAGATACTGTCATATGTGGATCTGAGTATCACCTGCTCACTAATAGCCTGAAGATCATATATGGTTTAACTCAATCCAGAAGTAGCAACCAACTAGATACTGTCATGTACAGAAATAGGTAATAATAATAACGAAAATCAACAGGGGCTAGTACGTCCTTGTTGGTCACATTTTTTGTTTTTGTTTTCAGGGCCTGGCCAATGTTGAAGGCTGTACGGGTAACATGACTAATTTCTTTTCCAGTATTTAGATTTAAGTGTTCAAACTGTACATTTGTACTAGACTTTCTGCATATTTGAGCACCTAAATCTTTAGATTTTTAGAATTACCAAGTATAAAACCGTAGACACACACAAGTGGTAATACACTACCATCAAAAGCATTGAAGCATACACACTCACACCTTAACCCGGACTCTTGGAGGCTTCAAGTCACCACATGGGACCGAAACATCACCTCACACCGGAAAAAAAAAGGATATTCCGCCTTAGTGAGGATTAAACCTGATGTTCGATTTCCAGTTGGCTAGGGATATAAGCACCCTCCATACCATACAACCACATGTTGAACATCTGAGCAATAAAATCTAAAAACCCATGAACAAAAACAAACACTGTTACAATATTTTTCTTACTCAATCCTTAAACGGGATCGCTTTCACGAAGGTACTCAACCAAAGAACTGAATCGGTGACCGATGCATCCAAGCATGCACAAGCCAGCACATCGATAGAGAAAAAGCGCATATGCTGCGAAGCACTGATCAAACAATATTGTTAAACTTGTCTTTAAATTTTTGGATAGTACTTGTCGAGATCTCTTTGCATCATATGCACGATCGACAAAGTACGGGGCCGTTCTGACTTTTGATACGATGCCTACATGCATCCATTGACTTGTCCTCGCCGCTATCTGTTATCATCTGAAACTGAAATATTTGGGCATTGGTTAACCTAGACACCTAGCTAGTCACGATCACAAAAAAAGCTAGTCACGATCACAAAAAATAAGCTAACCAGGATCGCCGGTTGCTGTCTGTTGGCGGTGGTAGCTGGTAGAGATATGTACGTGGTGCAGGATGAGCATATCCTTACCGCCAGCCCGTAGGTACAGAAACAAAGAAACGAGGCTCAGTGTCTGACTTTCTAATGCTTGAAAGTTTTATGGACAGATTGCAGTTATAAGAGAGACAAACACCACAAACATTGGGCCTTATTTTGTTAGGTACAAATTGCAGCGAACACGCATATTATTTTAGATTTTTTTTTCATTTCATTTGTTGTGATGGTGTCAAATGACTTCTACCCTATTATCATATTTTATTCTCAATTGTTTTTTAAAACTTGTATTTTACTCCTAGGTTGTGATGTATTATGATAACTTTTATCTTCCTTTTTTCCTCAAAGAGTGAATTCCACTTTTTGCGCACTTGGGCATTTGTGACACTTATTACCTCATTTAGTGAAAAAAAAACCATAAATACACCATTTATGAACAAATTAACAAGGTTTTACCCTATTTTAGCATTCTGGATGATTCGTTAGAATAGACCGACATCTTAAAGCCAGGTAGTGCGTCAAAAATATGTAAAGATCGGAGCACTATACCGACGATAATGTCCAACTTCCTATTCAACACATGTTTAATTTCTTGCCGATGTCATGATATTTTTAGTCTCAATTATCGTCTCACACTTTGTCCATTGAAAATGCATAAAAAAAGTAAAAGGTTTTTTAAATGTATAATCTAGTCTATTTTTATTAGATGGAGTAATTACTGTCACAAATGCATAAATAGAGGGTAAAAAGTGGAATTCACTCATCTTTAAAAAAATTGTTTATCTTATTTTGTTATTTTCCAAGCGAACGGTTAAATCCATTGTTGGGATGATGGGTTCGCTAACTAGTCAACAACTCGTAAACTTATCTGTTGTGAGCGTAATGGGTTATGTCAGATCCTTTCAAATTTATAAAATTCTATCAATCCAATGAATTATGTAAATTTCTAACAGATAGGTAGCATGTCATAAAAGACATCAACGAATACGAGCCCGCCTTACAAGCTAGCCAGCTGCCTGACATATGAGTTCCGACTCATGAATTTGGATAAGATAAGAGAACAGATAAAAGTCGGTCACACGATTAATTAGAGATAAGATGGCAAACGTGGCAATTAATGTACTTTAAATAGTACGGTAGATAAGTTGTCAGAAGGTCCGGGCAAAAGTTAATAAATATAGTACATAGTATCCTCTGTAAATTGTTTGAAAAGACCAAACACGGCTGCCTTGTGTATGTACGCAACATGCACACATGCGAGGAAAACATGCATGCATCTTTGTTTACAACGATAATACAGCTCATGGCATTTTATTTTGGCACCTTTAAATACAGAAGGACAGAAGAATGTATGGTACATGTGCACACAATTTAAGGTGTGTATTCTATTGCACCACTGGTTGTTTCCATGAACAAGCAATATCCAAAGATATAAATGGTAGACAAAAACCCATGTGGGACAATATCATACCAAAACACGCCTCATAGATAGTTAGCTCTGATCTTTTCGAGACTTTAAGTATTACACATGTGATCGAGAGCCTGGTAGTAATAAAGGCTCTCGACTGATTGACTATATGTCTATCACCCGACACTCGGTAGGTTGTAGCTGGAGAACGGTACGTGAGAGTGTTCCTATTGATTTTTTTTTTTGTTTGAAACGAGAAAAGAAATCCTCGGTTGTTGCATACAGTTTTTTGTTTCGATAAAAGGCACTTAAGTGCTCGACTTTAAATTAATAAAGCCTCACATCAATACAAGATGTTGAATCGCAACGAGCACAAAACAAAAATAAAATGTAGGCACAACTTAAAGATGTCGAAGTCCTACCCACGGGGACACACAGGGAAAGACAGGGAGGATCAGCGTCCGCCACGAAGAAGAACCGCCGAACCACTACGCCACAGGATGGAGGCGGTCTACGTCTACATCGTCTTACATTTTCTTATACTACCTAAGTCGATGGTGCTAGCCCGTGTGATCTAAAATATATTCTGCCTACCCGGCGGAAATATCCACATACATGGATACACCTAACAGCTTGTGATATCAACCCATGCATATGAAAATCTTAGATTTATCAGAGTTGTACAAGTTTTTCTTGCTGATTGTTCACCGCGCTCGGCTTTATCTTGAAAGCCCGCTCACGTATGTGATGTTGTACTAAATCAAAGCAGGATTGATGGTCTCGATCCTCAGCAAATCAAGCAACAACAGAAGCTAAATGTTGATCGGGACACGGCCAATTAACGAAAAGGAGTAGCTTGTCTGCAAGTACCAGCCCCTTTTAATTTGGATCTTATCTGCAAGTGGCTAGTCAGAAGGTAGACTTTTTTTAGAAGGAAATGCATGGAGACGAATGAGGAGGTGAGCAGAGCGATGACAGGTATGTGTGCACGTCGGCTATGTACACAAGTCAGAGGCCACGTCGGCTATCCGAAAAGTCCAACCCCTCACCGTACACGCAGCTGTACGACGACCCGGCAGGCATGATATGTCGGCTGCCTTCTCTCACAAAGCAAGGTCAGAACTGCCTACCGGTACAACTAGAAGCACGTATAGCAACGTCAACTCTCGTCATTTCAAATAAAAAACATCAACTCTCCAGGCGCATTATTGCTTTATATATTGCGCAAAAGCTCGGATCAAATCGAAATATTCGCACGCAACTTAATGATTTGGATATTCATCCGTTGGAATCGTAGGGCACACAAGAGACACGCGTGAACATATAGTTGGTAATAAGAATGACAACACATTCTATTTTTCATAAGCTTTTTAAAAAGTATTTTCTTAAATTTTTCTATAAGAGTCTAAATCTGTTTTTTATTTCCAAATGAGACTTCATTTGTAAAATATAAAATAAAATGAAAAATGTTTTGTAAACAAGAAGAGAGAAACGGACCAGCCACGTCGAGATGTCTTCTGGTGTCTTTTCTCAATAATTTTTTTTATAGAATTTGGCAACATAGAGTTTTAACTTCAAAAATTCATATTTTTCAAACCTTAAATCCAAAATTTACAAATTTTATGTCCCCAGGCTCGGAAAAATGTGGGTGTGTCTGTGTGTGTAGGGGGAGGGGGGGGGGGGTCGAACGAAGCAATACAATTTCATATTTTCATCGTGCATTAACTTGGAAATTACAGAACCTTTTTCATTTTTTAAAATCAAAATTTTGATGTCTAAAAAAATTCCGACACAAAGATTTTGACAATGACGTTTTCTACTATGCTAAAAAATTTAGATGGGGACTATTTTCTATTCAAGCCTACAAAAGAAATACAAATTCTGACCAACCTACTTTTTTTTCTCTTCAAATTTACACCATTCACTAACTTTGACCACGAAATTTGTCATTTTTACACATCCCAAAATATAGAATATTTCACATTCTTTTTTTTTGCATGGTGGTAGAAGTTATCATTATTTACATCTAGTTTATTTTTTCTAGAATTTTTGAAACTTAGAAGTGTAGTTTTTGGATTTTTGAGAAAACATGTTCCATGGAGCCCATCCTCCAAACGTCGCTCTCGGTCGAACTCCCACTAACTTATCAATGTGGGACTAAATTTTAGTTTCATCTCTTGCAGGCGTGAATGGGCCATGTGGGCTTCTTGAATTTATCACAATTATTAGAATAGAAAACGGGTCCGGTCAATTTAGCCAAAATTCCAATATGAAAGAACTGAATCAGACATCGGTGCATGGATCCACGCACGGATACGAGCATAGAGAGGAAATGTGTATTATGCCAGCAACCATCCAAACAACATCGTTAAACTCAGTTCTCTTTGCATCATGCTTTGAATTTTGATGCACGAATAGATAATGGTACTGAAGCAAGATATATATCAGATATTGCTCTGTTCTGACTTTGCTGATGCCCACCACCGCTGACTTGTCCTCGTTCTCGTTGCTAGTATATCTGTTAGCATCTCCAGACGAGATATTTGTGCACTCATTAACCTAAACAGCTAGCTAGTCACAATCACTCATTGCTAGTATGCTGGTATGCTGGTAGAGATGCATGCAGGATGACTGAATCACGGAACACAAAACTAAATATGAGAATTACGATCCTCCAAGATATGAAGAGTCAGAAAAAAGGTTCCATGTGCTCGTCAAATTCTTTCATCGTTCTCCTTTTCGAAAAGAAATGCGTGGCCTCTTGTGAGCGGAGGTGCCCTAGTGCATCGATCGGAATAATAAGGGATACACATATGGCTTTGTTCGCGTGGGCACATTCGGATGTTACGACCAATTGCTAACAAATATATTTGTTGTAGTAAGCTCATTTTTTTAAAAGTTCAAATTAGTGTTCCAAAAAATTCAAAATAAATAGCATGGTGTAGTCAAAACTATGAGCGTGCAAAAATGACAAATATGCAGATCTAGTTCAACTTGTTTTTCTCTATTTTTTCTTTTTTCTTTTTTTGAGCCCAAAATACAATGTATTTCACACTGAAGATTTACAAGCTTGTAGTATACATGGTTGACGACGTCCAGGTATTTTTCCAAAATATTTTGAAACTTCAAAATCTGTTTATCAAAAGATTTGAAAAGCGGGCTACCTATAGCCCATCCACCATTCGGGATGTTAATAGTTGTTACGATATTTCGTTTTTAAATCTTCTTTCTTGCGATCTTCTAAACTCACTTTTAAAATATCACATTTTCACAATTTGTGGTATTATGATAACTTCTTTCTTATTCTTTATGTTGGGAAAATCTTATATATATATATATATATATATATATATATATATATATATATATATCTCCTATTTACTACTTTCCAAACTAACAAGTTGAACCCACTTATTAGTTGGACAACCTATACAACGTTTGCAATATGGGCACAATGGACTTACTCAGGTTCTTTTAAAATTTATCAACTTATGCCAAATCTGATAAATTATCGAATTCTGCCAAATTTGATCCATATATATCGTACGGGGTTACAAAAGACAATTCCTCCGATCCATATAAACTCTCGCTGAATCAAACATATCTATACTTGTTTTAGCTTTAGATACATCCGATCCAACGACAATTGATATTGACCGGAGCGAGTAGATGAAATCTGTCACAAGATCAGAAATAAGGGGCCAAATTAATATGAGAAAACAATTTAAATGGGACAAATAAGTTTTCACCGGATCGGAGGAAATTAAAGTTTTTTTTTTTGCAAGGTAATACGATCTCATTCATAAGATAAAAATCCGGTTACAAGACACGTAAACACCGACATTACAGTACTGAAAGGATAGAAAAATCCTGTGCAAAAAACCATCGCCTGTCCCTCTCCTTCGGCACCACCGAAGCAACCACCAAGAGAGAGTAGACAGATCACCTCTTCACTTGAGCTCGACGCGGCTCCATCGCTGATCTGCAGCTTTACGGACCTCCAAACTAGTTTGCCAAAAGCAAAACTATTGTCGTTGAACGAATCAGACCGGGGCAACGTGTCCCCGGACACGCCATCGAACTCCAGACCTGGCATCCCCGCACGACTACAACGTCGGATAAGGATACCAGAACTGTCAGCCTCCAACCACAAATCCAGCACAAGAAGCACCATCTTCCAGCTATCAACTGCGCAGGCAACCGTCTGCGCGTACTCCCGGACGACCAATCCTCCCTGCTCCACCATGACGTCGGAGACAACGCCGCAGCAACGGGGACAGAGCAGAAGGAGAGACACACCTGATGGGATCGCCGCCACCGCCTCGCCGACACAATCCATGAACTCTAAAGCCACCGATCTGAAGGATCGGCAAACACACGATGCCATCAACTCTGAGACGTCGCCATGAGGGACAACGCCGGTGTGGGAGTAGAGTTGAGGCAGATTTATTCGTCGCGACGCCGCTCCCACCACCCCAACGGCGCACCACGATCTATATAACCAAAACCTAACTACAGAGCGGAGGAACGGGGTCCCCACTCCCTCCTGCCGCCGGAGCAGCAGTCGGAGGGAGAGGGGACCAGCACGCCGGCCGGTGAAGATCGGTGGTAGGCGGTCGTGCACCTAGTCGCCGCTCCTGACGGCTAGGTCACGGAAAACTCTTGCCTCCGGAGGAAATTAAAGTTAACAAATAAAATAAAACACTATACCGTGTAAAGAAACAAATGGTATCTGTGTGTGCAAATTTGCATGGGAAACTTGCCCGGTTTTAGGCACGCAACATACACAAGGCAATGAAAACGTGCACGGATCTTTATCTACAACGACAATGCATCACCATGCCCATCCTATCAATTAAGCAGCAACAGCAGCCATTGATGGATCGGGACAGCCAATTAAACAGTTTATTGGACCCCGAACACGAACCAACCCTTTCTGTCTGTTCCCTTCAAGTCTTATCTGCATGATGAAAGTCAGAACGTAGGCTTAATTAGGTCATTAATTCACTCGATAGGACGGATGGAGAGGCGATCAACAGAGAGATGAGAGGCACGTGTATGTTGGTAGCAAGTCGGAGGCACAGTGTACGACCCTCCCAGCTCCCTGCACAAGTCAGAGGGGCAGCGTCTGTATGATCTTTAATTAATAAAGGTCTTGGATTTCGTGCAAAAAAAAAAGAGGGGCAGCGTCTCTCAAAAAAAAAGTCAGAGGGGCAGCGTCACGTACTGATCGAACGTTCCTCGTGCATATATATTCGTCCGCCCATGAAATTTTCAACAGAATAATAGCACCATATAGTACAACAGTAACTAACAACAACATTATAACCCCCGCAAAAAAAGGAAAAACAACATTATAACACCATTTTACCGATAGAATGCAGAGTTGTGGCAAGTGAGCACCAACGTGTTCAGGCGGATCATTTTTGAGAAATAAAACGAATTTTAGTTTTAAAAATTTAAAACCTTTTTTGGTTGGATACATATAGGCATGTTTTCTATGTATATGCCAATTTTTGATAAATAAAATCGTATTCCGAGTTACATAAAAATGAAAAAATTGTGGGTATAATAAAGGAAAAATAGCATGTTTCTATTTGTCAGAAATTTAAAATATCTTTGTACGGAACTTGTGCAGCACGTACATAATATGTATATGTATTTGTATACATTATTTTTTAAAACCTAGAAGTAGGTTTCTCAAAATTTTCAGAAAGAGCTGTATTGCGCTTGGCCCACAACTACATTTCGCATTTTACCAGCATATATACCACCAGTACTATAAAAGTACATCATTAAACAGCAACATATAAGTATCATACACTTGCTTGACTTCAATATATTGTGAAGCGAGGCCCACCCCGGATGGCTATGAGGTGTTGATACCTACTATGCCCGCCCCCTCGAGATCTGAGTGTCTGTACACACCAAATTGTTCTGAATGACAGATTGGTGTTCTGTCTAAACCCCAGGTAGTCGCATTTTTTTTTTCACTTTAAGATATTGGTCTTTGGCCTCTTGGCATATTTTTTTGCATGTTCTTGTACGTATCCTACATCTGCTTGGAATAGCGTGATCAGAGGGAACGAGCTGACAAGAGAAGATGTCACCTGCAATCTCGTACTGGATTGGTCTAGCTTCGGATAATTAACATTCGACGCTAGCTCTTCTCATCAAATCAAGCATCTAGCTAGACTACTTAATAATTGATCTGGACAGCTTGTTAGCAAGCAGCCTTATTTTTGTTTCTTCCAATTCTAATCTGCAAGAGGCCTATAGTCAGAACGTAGACCTAGAGTACATTAGTTCGTTAGGACGAATCAAGAGGATGGATGATAAGTCGACTCCCTTTTCCCTCTCCCAAGGTCAGATCTCCCCTCTCTCCATCATACCGATGAACGCGGCTAGATGCATAGCAACGTCAACTCTTTGTGGTGCATTATTGCATTATACAATGGCAAATTAGGAATAATCAAATCTAGTCTTCGTGCAGTTGTGCACTTGTGCGTAAGTGCACACATACGCGGACCAACACTGTCTCTCATGCTGTTTCCCTCGTAGCAACATATCTACATGTACGCACGTATGCATAGGATCAGAAGCAGCTCCTCTGACATACGCAGCCGAGCCATGGGCGCATGGATCCAGGAGTGGGGCCCACACGTAAGGCTGGTCACAGTGGGGTGGAACTTAATAGTAACATCAACGCCACGTAGGACAAAAAGCTGATTTGGCAATCATTTAATGAGGAAAGAGAGGGTAGTGGTAACATAGCTAGTTACCGGAACATCACATATTTCAAGACAATATGAGTCTATAAGGTAATAAATGGAGATTTGCATGATGTTACTACCCACTGTGGTAGTGGTAACATAGTATAAGATAACGTGTATGTTACTACTCAATGTTACTCCCCATTGTGACTAGCCTAAGTGACCCCAGGATACCGCACGTCGGAGAATCCCTGTCCACGTAGGATCTTGATAACTTTACGAGTGTGGTGTTAGAACGATCCAACCTAACTAAAAGATCGATCTAACCCATAGATGGAGGAATCCCAGTCGGTGCACAAATGCTACCCGTTTGTCTTCTCACTTAACACTCAACAAACATCTAAAATATTAATTTTTAAGCTGTTCTTCTAAGAATGGTGTAAAAAGGAGTTTCCAACTTTTTGTCACATTTTTTCTATATTTTCTAAATGCTAGAAATGATTTTCGAAGCAAGTTCAAATAATAAATGACCTCATCAATTTCACACAAGTTAGCCATATTGGATGACCAATTCTCAACTATTGAGAACTTCCTCACATTCTATCTACTATCAATCATTTACATGCATTTCGGCTGCCAAAGCAGCTCAAATTTAAACTATAAGTGTGTGGTATTTTGCTCCTAAGAATTCAAACAAATAGTTTTAGTTTTACCAAGTAGCTCATGTGCAACGGACACAAAGGGTGTTGAAAGATTTAGGCCGTTCCTATTAATAGTATTGCCTACAATTTTGACCCTATTTTAAAACAATAAAAGGAAATGAAGGGAAATGTCAAAAACTGCAATCCTTGGCATGGGCAGTTTATGGGACACTCTCAGCCCAGGCCACAAACAGTCATCGCTCCCGCAACAGACACCCTTCCCCGGTAGTATCCTCCTTCCCGGCCTCAGTGCTGCCGCTCGCCTACCATAGTGGCAGCCCCCACCCCGCATCTATTTGATGATCTTCGACACATCTATTTGAATTCCTGCGAGCGAAGGATTTCTAGGATGGAACACTCTCATCTTGAGTATGGTCTAATATGCTTTTCTTATTTAGTGCAAATCGGGGGGCCACCGCGCCCCCCCCCCCCCCCCCCCCCCCAATGATGTGCACATGCTGCATGGATATATTTTTTTAGCGCTTAAATTGAGGTATTTTCTTTGTTCTGCCCCCAATATAGCATTCGTTATATATTAGCTGTGGAACGCTCCACCACTGTACCTTCCTTGTTTTTTGCGGGTAAAAACGGATATTTATTAGGCAATAGGGCTTACAAGCTGTTCAATTCAAGTTCCCAAAGAAAGATGTCAGGTCCTAAACCGAACGTGATCGTCCTTGCCCAATTGGCAAGACAATGACTCACCCCAACTAGCCCTCGATCCACTTTTACAAAATTACAACTTCTACTCCCACAAGCCAACTTTAAGCCTTCAGAGCAGGCCAACAATTCAGCTTCCAAAGCCTCTTCACACGATGACAGGAATCTGCATGCCGAGAAGATGACATAGCCATATTCATCACGAAGCACCATACCAGTCCCGGCAGTACCTTCCTCCTTCCGAAAAGAACATCATTCGATAATTTGACCCATCCAGCAGGTGGTTTCAGCCATGGTCTATCGGGAGGTTTATCTTTCACCTTAGTTTTGAGCAATTTGACCCCCCTTTGCTAGCATTGAGATTAACTAAGCATGAAAAATTGGCTGGAGAGGCAGTTGAAGGAATTCAACAATCTCTAGCCAGAAGAGCTTTGCATGGTGTTTTTTTCTTCAAAACTGGAATGATGTGCATTTTTCTTAATTTTTTTTGTAAAAAAAACAGGATTATGCGTGTATACTTGAGAAAAAATTGATACTCATATTATGTACTGGGTGTTGTTTTTTCGCGAGAGTGTGGATGATGTTTGGTCCAGCTGGTGATGAGGCTTTATAATTAAGTGCCATGCTGCCGTCATCGGTAGCTTGTCTGCAAGTACCACTACTAGGTATTTTTTCCGAATCGTTACTGCAAGTGGCCGGTTGGAAGGAGCGAGCGAGGAGGTGAACACAGAGATGACAGGTACGTGCTGCAAGTTAGTCAGAGGACACGTCGGATAAATAACCACAAAGTCCAACCCCACACCGTACACCCAGCGGTGTACGACTGGATCGCGAACAGCTAGCTAGCGTCACGTCTGGTGCAACGACCGCGCGCGTATATATCCCAGCCATAGATCGCTTCCATGATAAGTCGTCTCCCTTCTCTTTCTCAATAGGTCACATCTCCCCTCCATCTTGCGCGTGCCCGGCCAAGTGTGCAACTAGATAATGGCAACGTCAGCTCTTTAGATGCATTATTGGCTTTGTATATACTGGCAAATTTGTAAACAAATATTTTTAAAATAAGTCTTGGGCAGCTGTTGTGCAACTGCAGATGCGTTTGAAGCTGTATATGCATCCTTATTTCTGTCGTGGAACATGACAAACACGACGTAGCGTTAGATCCACTCAGCTAGCTCCGGAACAATGGAATATATGTCAACGTTACCAAAAAGTTATACTACTAGTGTACATTTCAGAATGAAACGGTAAAATTGCCCCGTGTGTCTGGATGAAGAGGGTAGATAGGAATTGACTGGTTAACTAGCTAGGAAGAAAACCGGCCAAAAACCGGGTACAAACTCGTCCACACCCACGGTGAAGGAACATAACGGCCGTGAGGAGGGTGCACCCAACCGACTTGGTTCACAACACATACACCCCGCACAACACCGAGAAACAAAACATCGCCAAGGTTGCACACATGCGACATTGTCATTAATCCTCCCGAGCTAGCGATTCCGTCGCTGTCGTAGACAACCAATGACGGAGCCATCTCCATAACAGTGATTTGAAGCCACGCTGAGATCATCCAAAAATTGTTAGACAATGAAATGTGCGACGGGTCAAATCCGATTCTGAGGGCAAGCAGCGAAGGAGAAATATGCAAAGTTGGCTCTTGTCTGTCATTGCCACAACCGGAACCTCGTTGCTGCAATGTCGACTTCACCGCAACAAATCTACTATGATGACCCCGTGGACATGCTGAAGATCTGACTACCGCAACCTTGTCGTGTCTAGCCCTAATATTGCTCCTACCTATTGACTTTTCCGTACAAGCGTTTATGAAACAACCTCCAACTCTAGGCCCTCAAACCATAGGCAACTCCTAGCATGACGCCCTCCATACGAGAGAGAGAGGCATTAAAGCACCACCATTTGTGATCCCCACAGATCAATGCTTTCCCCTAGAGTTTCCCCTGCAAAGGAGACGGGAGCATATCCCCACTGATGCCTTCATGAAAGTAATAACGCTCAAGGGTGTTGCCATTGGAGCTACCGAACAATCAAAAGAGAAGGCTATCACTAGGCATTTCCTCATCCACAACCAACCCAATACTACCGGTTCGCCCATGAGCAAGAAATTTCGTTAGCTTTATCACTTGTCCCTGAGAAAATTATGTCTTCGCCATTGATGACCACCAGCGGTGCGCTCCCTTAAAAGTGACATTAAGTCGCGGTAACATTGGACAAAAAATAGCCAGGCACATATGCAAATGACACGCAACTCCGATTCTGGGGCTGAACAACAAAGGAGAAATATGCATGGTTGGCTCCACAAAGGGTAGTCGAGCCCAACCCCCCGTCGTTTGTTATTGCCATTACCTAGATCTCACCATAACAACACCCACTCCACTATAACAAACATAGCATGATGAACCGGTGTCCACATTGTAGACATGAATACCATAGCCCTGCCCCCTGAAATTGCTCATCAGTTTTGTCTTTCCCACAAAAGAGATGACAAAAAAACCTCCAACTCTACCCCCCCCCCCGATACGTCCATTTTGCATCACTATTTTATAATGCAATTTTCTGTTATTCATCGATATATTTCATATTATGATGCATTACTTATGTTATTTCATCTTATTTTGCATGTTTCTTAATTATTGGAGAATAAACACCAGGACCAGAACTTTGATGAAAAAAAGCACCGTCGGGATACCCTATTTCAGAATATCAGAAGAAGAAAGGGGGGGCATCAAGGAAGTCTTAGAAGTCTAGAAGAGGGAACTAGCCACGAGGAGACCTGGAGGGGGCCACCAGGGGCCCACACCATGCCTGGGCGTCCCTGGCCGCGCCTGGGGGTGGTGTGGCCACCTGATACGTCCAATACGTATCTCCTTTTTCGAACACTTTTGCTATTATTTGCCTCTAAACTTGTGAGTTTTGGATACAACTAACACGGACTAACACTGTTTTCAGCAGAATTATCCTAGTGTCTTGTTTTTGTGCAGAAAAACCGACTTTCGGGAAATTGCCCGAAAAAGATCCCATTGAGTTTATATCACCAGTAGACCTCGGGAGCCAGAAGGACACCTGGAGGGGGGGCAAGGAGTCGCCCAGACCACCCCTGGGAGCGCCCCCTAGGCCATGCCACCTGGTGGTGTGGGGGCCACAGCCACCCCCTCGGGCTCACCTTTCGACTAATTATACCCCTTTACCCTAAAACGCAAGGGAGTTCGTCATATTCCACAGAAACACAACAGAGCGTCGCCGCCACCTCGAAACTCAATTCGGGGATCAGAAGTTCCTGTTCTGGCGCCCTGCTGGGACAGGGATTCGGAGAAGATCATCGCCATCGACACCGCCACCTCTTCTCCATCAACCATCCATGATTCCCCCGTCCATATGTGACTAAACACCGCTGTAGGCTGGGAGGGATGGAAGGGATTGGATGGGATCGATCATGTAATAATGCCAGATTGTTAGGCCCTAGTGCCTAGTATCCATTGTTAGTGTTTTCTACCATTGTTGCAACTTGTTTTGCTTAATGCTTGTCACTTTGGGACCGAGTGCCATGATCTCAGATCTGAACATGTTATTATTTCATGAGTATAATTATGTGTCTTGATCATATCTGCAAGTTGTTTACACAAGTCATTGTCCGGAACCCGAGGCCCCAAAGTGAAATAAATTGGGACAACCGGAGGGGATGGTTTTGATGTGAGGATCACGTGTGTACACGGAGTGTTAATGCTTTGCTCCGGTGCTTTATTAAAAGGAGCACCTTAATTCCAGTAGTTTCCCTTGAGGCCCCGTTGAAAATGGGCTGGTAGGACAAAAGACGTTGTGCAAGTTTCTCATTGCGAGCACGTACGACTATATTGGAACACATGCCTGTGGGTTGCCTAGAACTTGGATGCTTTATTATTATTATTATCTGCAATGCCCATGTTTAGATTATTACATGAACTATCTTATCCATGCAACGCCCGTTCATCCATTCCCTATGCCTACGGTATTTCCATCCTGCTGTTTCCCGCGATTGCTACTGCTGTTACTATTTTAGTCCTGCTGTTATTTTACTACTACTGCTGCTATAAAACTGTTACCACTGATAAATTGTTGCGATCAAGTCTACTTTTAGGTGCAGTTGAATTGACAACTCAGTTTTTAAGGCTTATAAATATTCTTTGGCTCCCCTTGCGTCGAATCAATAAATTTGGGTTTTACTTCCTGTCGAGACATCGTAGTAAGGATCATAGACGGGGGTGCCATGAGCCTACGGATAGAGACGCGGGGGGACGTGCTAGTACGACAATCGAGGACACCCAGTTTTACCCAGGTTCGGTACGGCGCAACTAGGCGACGTTCCTACTCCTGCAATCTCACTAAATCAGGGCTGCAGCCTGAAATATACAAAGTACAATGTGAGTAGGGTTTCGCTAACTCGGCGAGGATTAGCTTCTCGGCGAGTTGGCTTCTAGCTAGTTGTCTGTGTCTTTCGTCTCTCCCGTCCGGCTTTATATAGATAGCCGGGTTAGGGCTTACAGAAAGGAAACCTAGAAAACTACGAAAAGTATCTAACTTGAAAAGTAAGGAATCCGTCTTCTCCTACAAGCCACACCAATTTGGGCCGTGGTCCGGATTCTTCTAGAATCCGGCTTCCTGTGCATCAGCTTACTGGGCCGCCCAATGGACTGTGATCCATTACCAACAGGTCACCCTGGTAATCCGACTCTTTAGACCAATGCCGAATATATCCCCTAATCGACATATATGCGACAGTAGTCCCCAAGAAGGATTAAGACTTCATTCTGCCACCTTTCGTCAATATGCATTCTTTTCCGAGAAATGTTGGCGCTTAGTCTTGATTCTTCTTTTTCCCAGAATTTATTAACTCGGATTTTCTAAAAGTACGGTTTTCTTCTACGAGCCTTTGCGGAGAAGGAACTTCGTGACGCCAGCGATGAAATCGTGTTGACATCACATACGTTTGGGTTCAGTCAAAACCCTACAACGTATCTCCTGACAGATTCTCGCGGGAAATGAGGAGATAACGGTTATCACTCCGTCCCTTTATTTCCCGGAAATCTCGGGCGTGACACGCGTCGACGATCCAACGGCTAAAATAGCCGTTGCAACGAATCTCAGCGCACCTCCGGCTATAAATAGCCGCCTCGGGGCATCCGGATGTCCTTCCGCTTCATCTCCTTCCTCAAGCCCCTAGCGCCATAGCCAGAACCAGAGCTCGAGCTAGCGAGAGAAGAGAGTGAGATTTCCAGCCTTCCCCGAAGAAAATCATTGGAGGATCCGGCTCACGGCCGCGCCGCCCAAAAATGGTCGACGGAGAGTCTCCCCGCACGACGGACACAACCAACGCCGCCATGGACATCGAGTCTATCATCAATGACCTAGACCCACAACTCGACTCCCCCGTCCGCGTCACCGCAAGCACGCCGGAGGGAAACGCCGGCGCATCGGCCCGCGGAGATCTACCTCCCACGGCCGAGAACGTGCTGGCGTCGTCAGCTGCTCCTCCTCCGCCTCTCGTCACCGAGCTCGCGGAGGGAAACACCATTCTCGGCTGCGAGGAGGTCGCTGCGTCCGGCGCTGCCGGAGAAGAAGAAGAAACAAAGGAGAACTCCGGGAACTGGAGTCACTGCAACGTGGTTCCCTCCCTCCTTCCGGCAATGGAAAAGGAGGGGTTCATCCTGAAGGGAAAGTGGCGGTACGACGCGGACGAGACCGAGCCGTCGCCAAAAGCCGGCGAACGAGTCCTCCTTGCGGCACACATCAACATAGGTATCAGACTTCCGCCTAGTTCTTCCTTCAGGTCTTAGACCACTACAAAATCCAGCCACATAACCTCGCTCCAAACTCTATTATTTATATTGCCGGGTTTCAGGCCCTGTTCGAAGGGTACTTAGGAATAGAGCCTAGGCTAGATTTCTGGCAGTACTGTTCTGGAGTAAAGCGCAACCCGTCTGAGGGCGCCCTCCCCACTTGTGGAACCATATCCTTTACAATGCGTAGGTTTAGAAAAGATTGGTTCCCGAAAATAAAAACCTCGAATCCGTCAAATTCTGGACGGGAACCTCGGAATCCGTCAAATCCGAAAATAAAAACGGGAATCCCACCTTTCGTCAATTCCGCGGCCACTCCCCATGACAACTGGGCAATGGACGTGGTCCAGAATTTGCTGACAAATCTGATGAGGATCAAGCGGCGTATCGCCAAGCTTGTTTCCGCCTCCCCTCCTCTTACCGGCATGGACACTGTTCTATGTTGGCTCGAAAGGCGGATTCAGCCCCTAGCTCACCGCGGACCCTGGCTCATGTGCGAATACACGGGCCCAGAGGACGCGATGATGGCGATGAACAAGTCTTTGTCGAAAAAAGATTAGAAAAAACGCGTCAATCAACTGGTTTCGACTCGTGACCAATACGAGGAAAGTCGACCAATGACAACGGAAAACCCAGCTCCAAAGGTATGGTTCTCTCTTTGGGCATTTTTTTGAGTTTTCTTCTCGGATGTTTTTCTTACCTGGACTTTGTCTTTTTTGACAGATTCTAACTCTTCCTGAATCTGAGCTCGCCACTGATGCGGAGTTGGACGCGTTGCGTGCCAACTTTGCAGGCGGACGGAAGCGGAAGAAGCCCTCCGCCACACAGAAGGTGATCGACCTTGACGGAGTCGCTGTCGCAACATCCAGGTAAGAAATCCCAGGTTCTTTCTTTTTCTATGCTTTTTATTGCATGAATTTTGTTTCTCGGAATCTTACTTCTCGGAATTCCTTGTTTCTCCTTTCTAGCCTTGCTCCTACCACTCTGAAGCCAAAAAGCCGGAAGAAACATAAGGCTGTTGTTAAGAGAGGAGCGCAGCCGTCTCCCGCTGCAACACCCGATACTCCAACTGCAGCAGGAGAGGAAAACTCGGCTGCAAGGGAGGAAGAATACCCCTTGCAGTCCAGCCAGCCCATTGCGCCGGAATCGGACGCGAGGGAAAGGGCGGAGCCGGAAGTGGGAGGCCCTTCAAATGTCCCGAAGGAGGAGCCCATGCCCAACTTTGACCCAGAATTCAAGGTAAAACAAGAAGATCATTTTGAATAACACGGATACATTCATCCGTGGGCGACAAAATACTTCGCTCCAACTCCCTTAATCCGTCCATGGTTGCACGGCAGACTTATAGTTAGGAATAATTACGTGTTCTCGCCTCGACTGGTCATACAAGACGGCATTTGCCATGTCGGAATTCTCTTTGCAGACTATGCAAAGGAGTTTTCCGAGAACTTGGCAAGTCTTCAAAAAATGAGCCAGGTAATATCTCTAGCCCCCAAGCATTTAGCCAATTGTATACTTTTTGACTGAATGTTTTTCTTCTTATCCTTACTTCTTTTTTTTACTTAAGCGACGTTTATCTTTTCCATGTTTCGGCAAACTGCCGAGAACATTAACATGAAAGTTTTTAGTAAACTTACCATCAAGAACAAGGAGGTAAAAACTCTCCTTGGAATTCTTGACGACAAAGACTCGGAATTGGCACCTGTTCAGCGTGAGCTGAAGGAATCAGCCGGTAAGGTTTTTATTCTTTCACACTGCTGTTTTTGTGAGAAATTTTCTAAGTAATTTTCCGAGTTTTTGAACTCTTCTTTTTCCTTGCTTTTCAGTTTCTTTTGCGAAAGCCAAGCAAATTACTGAAGATGCCGGCAATGCCAAGAACCTCCGAAAGGAAAACTCGGAGCTTTATAAAATCAATGTAAAGCTCCAGAAGGACCTAGAGGCCAGCTGACGAAGGGATGGATCCTGGACCTATCGGGTGAGCCTACCCGGTCCAAGGCCCAAGACCCAAGCTCCAAGGGAGATGCCGTTGACAGTTCTAGAAGGCCCAATCAAGGCCCACCCGCAAAGCCTTGCAGGTTAAGAAAAGAAACTTGTAAACGACTTTAGGTTAGGGTTTGTAACCCCCCCGGGGACGGTTTGAGACCTGGCCACCTATATAAGTCCATGAGAACCACCGGGAGGGGGACCAAACAATACCGCACCACCTAAGCCTTGAGATTGAGATCTACTCTCAACTTGAGCACCCCCACTGTAATCGATCTATTGTGCTAATACAGATCGACGGAAGCAGGAGTAAGGGTTTTACCTCTACGAGGGCCCCGAACCTAGGTAAATCGTGCCCCCTGTTAGCCGACGATTGTCACCAGCGCCTACTCGTTCTCCTACTCGAAACCCTATCGGTTCACCCGAGGGACTTGTTGAGATGCATATTCGACACCAGCCAACTGGCTGTCGGGATCGCCGAGTCCAAGGCATCTGCCCATGCCGAGAAGGACAAGGCCACCATCCTCGACCTGGAGAACGCGCTAAATCAACGCCTTGAAGAAGGCATTGAAATGGACAGGTAAGATCTTTAGTGTTTTATCAGATTTTTTCTCCTTATACTTTTTTCAGTATGTTTCTTTTTTCTCCTCTGGTTTTTCTAACTTTTCTTTGTTGATTTAAACAGAGGGGAACCCCTTGCTAACCTAGATTGACAAAATCCGGCTTTCGGGAGAGTCTTCACCGCGCTGAAGTCCGCGGGGATGTTACTTGTTAACAAGTACATTCCCGACAAAGCAGGAGAACTCTCGGAAGTTAGCAAACTTCCGAAAGAGATCGAGGAGGTAGGGAAGGAGTCCTGGTTTCGCTCCGCAGCTCGTGGTGGTGCACCCATGGCCCTTGGGCTAACGCGTATGCATTACACCACCGCCAAGTCTTGGCGCGTGGCGACCGGTATCCCCCAAGGATACACGGAGGCGCAGCGAGCCATCATCTTCGACTCCGTCAAAGGTCATGCTACAAAGATAGTGCAGATGGTGAACATCTCCACCATTTACTCCGAGGAGGAAATTCCGGAAACTCCCGAGGACCCCAGAAGTGAAGAGGATGACTCGGACTCTGAAGAGGCCGCTTGATTCCTGGGTAGTTGGTTGGAAAAAATAGAAGCATTACTGTTCTCTCAATGTAATGTCCATTGTAATGCTATCTATCATTTGTATAAACAAGAATCCCCTTTTGCAGTAAAATTTATGTCTTTGCAAGATTTTTCGGGTTTTAATTCCTTTACCTTCTAAGTTCTCTGGTTTATATGTTTTGACTGTCCTTAGTGTTGAAATGGCTCAGTAGCACTTAATCTTCATGCCAAGTGACTGGGTTTAACCTATGAGTCAAAACTTGGAAACATGGATTGTACTAAGGCATTTTTACTTACTAATTTCAGTGACCTAACACAAACAATCAGATAATACTTAGGAAAGAGTAAGGAATTTTGAAAATGTATGAAACTCAGGCACGCATGCACAATCTGGGTTTCCTTAAGCCTCCATAGGCTGCAAAACATTCAGTTTTATAACTTCGATGATGCATGCACAATTCGGGTTAACATTGAGTATTTTGAAAGATCACTGGGAAATAGATAAAGACGTACTTATGCTTTGTATAAAAATCGACAGATAAAACAGTAATTCATGAATTCCGACAACTTAATTTCATGATCTCAAAGATGTTTACATAGAAATTGAACTAAGTGTAGAAGGGACGTAACTGATGGATGCTCCAGGGTCTATTTGTATCTCCTAGTTCGACATCTATCTTTCTCTTTCTTTTGCGATTCGGTCTTTTAGGATCATCTTACGTATCCCGAATATCTACAAGATAGTATGACCCGTTTTTTGTAGCCTTGCTAATGACGAACGGTCCCTCCCAAACTGAGGCTAATTTGTGCTTCCTTTCCTGCACCAACCTTAGCACTAGGTCCCCTTCTTTGAAAGAACGGTGTTTGACTTTCCAACTATGATATCGTCGCAGTCCCTGCTGATAAATGGCGGATCATTGTAGCACAAGCTCTCGTTCTTCTTCTAAGAGATCGACGGCATCTTGTCATGCGTTTTCAGCATCCGAGTCTTCGTATGCTAGCACTCTTGGGCTATCATGGAGCATGTCCGTAGGAAGCACTGCTTCTGCACCATAAACCAGGAAAAACGGGGTTTGTCGAGTTGATCTATTTGACGTCGTACGAATACTCCAAAGCACGGAAGGAATTCTTCTACCCATGCTCCAGCTGCTCTATGAAGAGGAGATTCGAGTCTTGGGCGTATTACATGCAGGATAGAACTATTCATTCGTTCAACATGTCTATTAGATTGTGGGTGTGCCTCAGATGCTAGATCTAGGCGAATTCCCGTTTGTCGGTAATATTTTGCCAACTCTCCATTAGAGAAATTTGTCCCGTTCTCAGTTATTATGCTGTCTGGGATGCCGTATCTCATGACTATGTCAATGATAAAATTTCTGGTAGTCACTCCGTCAAGTTTTTTGATGGGTTTCGCTTCCACCCACTTGGTATACTTATCTACTACAACGAGTAGATGTGTAAGTCCGTCTCTTGCAGTTTTGAATGGTCCCATCATATCTAGCCCCCAGACCGCAAATGGCCATGTTATAGGGATAGTTTTGAGTGCTTGAGATGGCATATTCGTGTGCTTGGCCTAATACTGGCATCCGGCACATGTGTTTACTATGTGCTCTGCATCTGCCTTGGCTGTGAGCCAGAAAAACCCTGCACGAAATGCTTTTTTGACTATGCTTTTTGATTGAGCATGATGTCCGCAATAACCTGCATGGATTTCTTGCAATATTTCTCGTCCTTCTTCTGGTGAAATACACCACTGAAAAATTCCGATAGTACTGCGTCTATACAGGCAACCATTAATTACCGTGTATCCTTTGCATCGACGTTGTATCTGTCTTTGCAAGACCTCGTCTGCTCCATCCGGGAACTTCTGATCGACTAAGAAGTTTAAATATGGATTTGTCCAATCTGGTTTAACAAGCAAGACTTCAATTTACTCGGAAACGAGAGGATAATCAACATCTCCACCTTTGATCGATGGTTCGTGCAAGTGTTGGACAAACACACCAGGTGGTAGGGTTTTCACTCTTTCCGATCCCATGCGGGCTAATGCATCTGTATTCCAATTTTCTTCCCTTTTGATATGAAGTACTTCAAATCCTAGGAAGAAAATGGCATCCACAGTTCTCCGATATTCAGCCATAATGGGACTTTTGGAATCCCATGTTTGGTTTAGCTGATGTTGTACCAAATCCGAGTCGCCATAACAGAGGATGCGTTTGACGCCTATTTCCTTTGAAATATGCAAGCCATGAAGCAAAGCTTCATATTCTGCCACATTGTTGCTGGCGTTGAAGTGTACTTGTAACACATACTCCATAATGTCACCTTTTGGAGATTTAAGCACTACACCAGCTCCGGCGCCTTCCTTCATCTTGGATCCGTCAAAATGCATGATCCAATATTCCGACTCCGGTATTGGTGTGTTTTACATTGCTTCTGTCCAATCAGCGACAAAATTGCCAACACCTAGGATTTAATTGCCGTCCTGGGTTGGTACTTAATGTCGAAAGCAGTGAGCTCAATGCCCCATTTGGCAACTCGGTCTATTGCGTCCGCATTGTTGATAATATCCCCTAGTGGTGCTTTACTTACCACTGTTATGGAATGTCCTTGGAAATAATGGCGGAGTTTTCGAGATGCAAAAGACACGCCATATGCCAGTTTTTGATAATGTAGGTACCTTTGCTTTGACTCAGAGAATACTTTGCTAACGTAGTACACTGGATGTTGATCTGGTACGCTTTGCTCATCCTTTTGCCTTTCCACAATTATCACCGCGCTAATAACCCTGTTTGTTGCTGTAAGATACAATAACATGAGTTCTTCGTCTTTTGGGGATGCCAAGATCGGAGCTTTCATCAAGGTTTCTTTTAGCTGGGTTAATGCTTTGTCCGCCTCTTCTGTCCATTCAAATTTGTTGCATTTCTTCAATAATTTGTATAATGGCACAACCTTATCTCCTAGTCGGCTTATGAACCTGCTGACTGCGGCTGCAGAACCCGTTAATCTTTGGACATCTTTTAGGCACATAGGCCTTGTGATATTCAAGATTTCCTTGATCTTTTCCGGGTTTACTTCTATTCATCTGTGGGAAACGATAAAACCCAGAAGCTTTCTTGAGGGAACCCCGAATACACACTTTAATGGATTCAACTTCATTTTATAAGTGCGCAAATTTTCGAAAGTTTCTCGCAGATCTTCAAGGAGTGTATCCTTTTCCTTGGAGACTACGGTAATGTCATCCACGTAAACATAGATGTTTTTGCCGATTTGACCATGCAAGCATCTTTGGATGCAACGCTGGTAAGTTGCACCGGCATTCTTCAAGCCAAAAGGCATGGTTATGTAATAGTATGTTCCATACGGGGTTATGAAGAAAGTTTTTATTTGATCCTCCTCCTTCTTACGTATTTGATGGTACCCGGAATAAGCATCCAAAAAGCATAAAAGCTCAGAGCCAGCAGTGACATCTATTATTTGATCGATTCGCGGGTAACGCGAACCTATCTTTGGACACAATTTGTTCAAGCTGTGTAATGTATACACATCCTAAGAACAATATTGTGTTTCTTCGGGACTAATACTGGGTTCGCAGACCAATCAGTATGTATGACTTCCCGGATAAAATCAGCTGCTAAAAGCCGGATAATTTCCTTACCTATAGCCTTCCGTCTTCTTCCATCGAAACGACGAAGACCTTGTTTGACGGGTTTTGATCCTGGAATCACTTTCAATTGATGCTCAGCAAGTTCCCTGGGTACTCCCGGCATGTCCGTAGGACACCAGGCAAAAATATCCCAGTTCTCACGGAGGAACTTGATGAGCGTGTCTTCCTATTTGTCGGTCATCCGAGTTTTGTATCTTTATCTAGGATAATTTTGTATTTTTTCTTGCTATTATCTCCTAGCCTTCCAGGCCTTGCAGCTATCTGCCGGCTTCCGACTTTCTTTTCCTAACGGCATTTCCATCGGCGAAACTTCCTTAGCTAGCTCCTTCAATTCCTCCCTTGCGATCACTTTCTCAGCGCAAAGGACGTTTCCTTTTTTCAGATCGTTCGGCAATTTGTAATCTCCGGTTATGGTAATTACTCCTCCTTTTGGCCATGGCATCTTCAGCTTGTTGTAAATATAACATGATCTTGCCATGAATTTGGCAAAAGCTGAACGTCCGAGTATTGCATGGTATACACTTTCGAATGACACCACCTCGAATGAGATTTTTCCTGGCGGAAATGTTCTCTACTTCCAAAGGTTACATCTAGGAAAATTTCTCCTAGGGATTGTGCTTGTCTGCCAGGAACAATACCATGAAACCGTATATTGTTGTGCCTGAGCCGAGTCTCGAAAATATGTAGTTGTTTCAATGTACTCAGGTACATGATGTTAATACTAGATCCTCCATCCATCAGCACTCTTTTGAGCCTAGTGTTTTGAACAATAGGGCTTACGACCAAAGCATGTGTGCTGGGTTTTGGGATGTTTCCGGGATGATCTGACTGATCCCAGGTAATTGTCGTATTTGAATACTTCAAGTACTTTGGTGTTTGTGGAACAACCGTGTTGATTTCTCGAAGTGTCCTTTTTGCTGCTTTGCCGAGGGAGTTTCCAGAAAAGTTAGCTTACATTCTCCTTCAACTCTTGGGAATTTTGGCTCGCCTTTTCGCTGCTGTTCCTAGATTTTATCGTCAGTGTCCGATTCACTTTCTTCTTTCTCAGCTTCTGGCTTTTGCATGTTGAACTTCCTCTTGGAATTCTTTCCTTTATTTTCGGATCCTGCAGTGCCTTTCATATGCTTATTGAGGCGGCACTGCGCATTGTATGGGTAGGCTTCCCAAATTGCGAATGGTGGACACAGTTTTCCGACTTTATCTTTTTCCACTCTTCCTTAGAATAGGAGATTGGTTCTGTGCTTCTTCCTTTCCATTTGCTGCCATTATCCTTCCCAAAGGTTGCGTTTACTTCTTTGGGTTTTGCCTGTGCCTCTTGAGTAGCTTTCTTTTCAGAACGTGGTGTCTTTTTGGCCTGAACCAAAGCATCAATATTTCGACCTCTTGCTCTGATATCATCTTCAGCCGCTGCGTGCTCATTAGCAGTAGTAAGCATAGATCTGAGATCTTTGTGCTCCTTTGAAGCAACCATGAACGGTACGAGACCGGGTTTTAAGCCATTGATGAAAGCATGCATTGCTTGTACACCACTTACTCCAGAGCAGCTGTTTTTCATTGCTGTCCATCTTGATATAAAGTTGACATACGACTCATCTTCAAACTGGATGCATCGATTTAGCTGGTTGATGCTCTTAGGGCGTTTGTACGTACCTCGAAAATGCTGAGCGAATACTCTAGCCATATCATCCCAGCTATCCAGGGTTCTTGACGGAAGCCCGTTGATCCAATCTCTAGCTCCATCGAGCAACATTAGGGGAGAAATTTCACTGCTTCCAGGTCTGTCCCTTTGTTGATTTGAACGGTAGTATAGTAATATGAGAGCCATGTATCCGGGTTGTACTTCTGGTGTACTTTTGGTAAGTTGGACAAACTTTGGCAAAGCCAGAATGTAGGGTTATTCTTCGGATCCTATCGGTGAAGCACTTGGGTCCAAAGTATAGATCATCTCTTTCCGCCTTATCGACGTGTGCGGAATATCTGCCGGCTGAATGGACAGAAGGGGATCTGCTTCTTTCTGGCCCATTGTTGCGCGAGTGCGCTCTTCCAGGATTATCCCTATTTCGTCCGTTGTCGTGTCCTTTGGAATAAAGTGGAGTTCTACTCCTCGGCCTTTCTTTGTTCCTAGGAGGAGTACGGGATCTCTCACGCCTGTGAGGATTTTCATATCTTCCGGCTTTTTCAGCTGGGCGTCTCGGAGTCGGCATCATTTTTCCGTCCTTTCGATTTTGTTCCTCCCGTTCTTTATGATCACGGGGATTTCCACCTTTTGGTAGATGGGATCATGTTCTGGACGCTTCATCCCTATTCTCCGGGATTTTCTTGTCCCTTTTAGGATCTCCCTTCTTTTCCTTAGAATCGCCTGAATCTCCAGGTTCGCCAGGTCGAGGTGCTCCAGCGGCGCATGTGGCATTTTTGCATAGGGCCAAGTTGTCGTGCAACTTCCCTAATCTTGCATGTCCTCGTTGTTGCTGTTGTAATGCTTTTCCCAGGAAAACAGACATTCCCTGAAGCTTTTCGTCTTTCGAATACAGATCGTCATTAAGGATGGCGAACGCGGCTTCCGCGTTTTCTGCTGCAGTTTTGTAGGTGCGTTCGCCCTTAGCGTTTAGGCCGTAAACCTGTCTTTGCCAAGAAGGTTTTTGCAACCGTTCTTTTACTGACAGCACATCCGGCTTTGCAATTCTGGGTAACCTCGTGGGTTTTATCCCAGCCATATTCCATCTTTCGAATTCTTCAATTTCCTCCTGCTTTTCTTTTACAGTAGATTGAGCTTTGAGGAGATTTTCTTGAGATCGGAATAGTTGTTGCTGCTGCCGCATAATGGCTTGCCTTCTGGCTTCCAGCACTTCCGGTGGTTCGTACGGTCCAACCGGGATTTTGATCAGATCGATCTCGTCCTGTTTTGACATTTGGGGAACAGGGATATCTTTCTTTTTCTTCTCCACATGTGTGACTCCGCTTCCTCCTCCTGCTTCCAGGTTTTGGTTAGCAGTATCTGCCAATTTTTTCTTCTAGAGTTTGTACTGGACTTTCTTGGCAGTCTTCTTTTTCTTCTTGGAAGAGGGAGGCTTTTTTCCAGGTTCTTCTTCTATCAATTGCTTGACATCAGGATAGATGGGACTGGTTTCACCATCCTCTCTTTCCTCATCTGGTGGAGGTGTTCTGGGTCTTCATCTTCTTCGGCATCCGAGTTTTCAGTCGGTCTTGCTATAAGTACTTCATGGAAGCTCCCCTGCATAGATTTGACCTTTCTTTCGAAAGCGTCTTCATCTTCATCTTCTTAATCTATGTCCTCAGATCCAGGTTACGACTGCAATCTTGCTTCTATAGCAGCTAATACGGAGTCGGCTTCCGAGTTCGTTGCTTCGCTGACGGGTATCGGATCTTCCACCTTGTTCTGTGGGATTGTTATTTTCTGCTTCTTCCACGGGATTGCTTACTTCCGTGTTTTCAGCAACCTCGAACTGTACCATGCCAATGAAGTGAGATCTGATTGTAGGCATCTCCGAAGAGGCAGCAAATTCAGAGTTTTGGCGATCTGAGCAGAACTCGGTATCATAGTTTTCTTCAACTGGGTATAGGGCGGGTGGGATAAATTTGCTTCCACCACAGAATCCCATTGCTTCTGCAGTTAATCCGATAAAGATGTTTGCAAATACAATCGGTAAAACGCAGGCACTTACCAGGTGATTCCGTGCTGGCATGTACGATCCGTTGTCGAGGAAGCGCCCGACGTCGTCGTCGAATTCCAGACTTCCGACAGTTATGGTACTGGCGATTCCGCCGAGTATCCCCGATCGAAACATAACGTCTGACGTCGTTGGCCCCATGGTGGGCGCCAACTATCGATACATCATAGTAAGGATCATAGACGGGGGTGCCATGAGCCTACAGATAGAGACGTGGGGGGGGGATGTGGTAGTACGACAATCGAGAACACCAAGTTTTACCCAGGTTCGATACGGCGCAACTAGGCGACGTTCCTACTCCTGCAATCTCACTAAATCAGGGCTGAAGCCTGAAGTATACAAATTACAATGTGAGTAGGGTTTTGCTAACTCGGCGAGCATCAGCTTCTCGACGAGTTGGCTTCTAGCTAGTTGTCTATGTCTTTCGTCTCTCCCGTCCAGCTTTATATAGATAGCCGGGTTAGGGATTACAGAAAGGAAACCTAGAAGACTACGGAAAGTATTTAACTTGGAAAGTAAGGAATCCGTCTTCTCCTCTAAGCCGCACCACTTTGGGCCGTGGTCCGGATTCTTCTAGAATCCGGCCTCCTGCGCACCAGTTTACTGGGCCGCCCAATGGACTGTGATCCATTACCAACATGCCACCCTGGTAATCCGGCTCTTTAGACCAATGCCGGATATATCCCCTAACCGGATATATCCCTCGAAGACTGTTGCGATCCCCTATACTTGTGGGTCATCAAGACTATTTTCCGGCGCCTTTGCCGGGGAGCATAACTTTATTTATTTGCTCACTTGAATGTGATATTATTTGCTCCAAGCCTTTCATCACGGGCAAGACTCATGATGGAAAATTTCATATATTACCATTCACTACAAGGAGAGGTACAACTCTGAACACCTCTGTTGCTCTCGATTCACCATTTGTTATGAGTAAGCTTCTTACACCACCACATGCTACACACATTGTTACTTATGTTGAGTCTGAAAATGCTTATGATAGTTTTGATGATACCTCTACTGTGCTTGATGATACTGGTTCACTAGGTCCTTTCCTAGATGCTACAATTGCTAAATTCAAACAAATTGAAAGTCCTCTTGTTGAAAATTCTAATATAACTCACCTGAGTATAAATATATAAACACCATAATATAACTAATGAATGAAACCTATATTGAATTTAATGATGACTTTATTAAAGAAGCTCAAGCTACTACTGGTGCAAGTGCTCTTAAGAGTCTTCTTGCAAGACATGCTGTTAAAATAAATCTTCTCTTGATGCTAAGTTTGCCACACCTCCCATACACATTAGAGACAAGGATTATGATTTCTCTCTAGATTTATCTTACATATCTATTGTTGAGAAGGGACCTTTTTTTGGAACTGAAAGTAAAAGTGTTATGAAACACATGAATGAGATTTCATCTTTGAGTACTTTATTTTCTGATGATACCAAGTTGCGTACTTATTATGTTACCAAGATCTTCCCTTTCTCATTGAAAGTTGAAGGTAAAACTTAGTTTTAACAATCTGTCACCTGGATCTATTACTAGTCATATAGATTTGGTTAATGCTTTCTTTCAAAAATATTTTCCTGCTAGTGCCCAACATGCTGTTGTGCAGGATATCTTTAACTTTGAGCAAATTGAAGGAGAGAAATTGCCTGAATCTTGGACAACGTTTTGTTTTTTAATAAGAACTAGCCCTGGCTATCCATTACCTAAAAATGATCTCCTAGATATATTTTATAATGTACTAACCGTTGAATCTAGGACATACCTGGATAGTTGTGTTGGTTGTGTTTTCAGGAAAAGAACTCCAGAAGAGGTTGAGGAATTAATGGCTAAATAGCAATAAATAGTGATGATTGGAATATACATGGGCCTACACCTACACCGGAGCCAACACCAATACCAACACCCGAGAAGAGAGGGATGATTGAATTAAATGATGAAGTGATGAAGGAAGCCAAGAAATCTCTTAAAGAGAGGGGTATTAAATATGAAGATGTGAAGAATTTACGTCCTATAGAAGAATTATGTAAGCCTATTCCTCATCCATCAACAGTTAAGGTACACTCTCTCCAATACTTTGGTAATAGAGATATTCCCTACTCTAAACCACCTGATTAATGCCTAGATGAATTCGATAATTATGTTGTTAAGAAAGACAACTTTAATATGAGAGTGCAAAATCATCTTATGGAAAACTCTAGAGCCATTGATAATTTGCGTGGTATTATTGAGAGAACCTCTAATGATGTTAAAATGCTTGTTAAACATTTTCATATGGTTCAAACTCAAATTGATCAACTCACTGAAGTGCAAAAAGATATGCTAGCTAATACTTCTAGAGAAAAACATGTTTGTGAAATAATTACTAGAAGTAGTGTTTCTACTCAGGACCCCTTGTATCCTGAAGGACATCCTAAAAGAATTGAACAAGATTCTCAGCAACCTAAAAATAATAGTTTTCCTTCTAAGAAAAAGAAGAAGAGACATAAAACTGTTGTAGAATCTCCTGAACCTGCTAATGATCCTAATAGTATCTATCTCTGATGCTGAAACTGAAGGTGGTAATGGTAATACCCAGCGATTTTTTGGATGATATTCGGAGGGTGGATTATTAGTCATAGATGCAATTGGATGACGGTCTATGTATTTTGTTGTAATGCCTGCATGAATCACATAGTAATCTTTATGTCTTGGATATGCACTATGGTGCAGCCTTCATTTATGTCAATTGCCCAGCTGTAATTTTTTCACCACATATGTTATTTATCTTGACACCACTAGTGAACTGTGGACCCCAGTCCATTTTCTCATACTGATAATACACACACTGCTTCCACTGCTTTCACACTGTTTTCATACTGCCGTTACTTCTTTCATACTATTCTCATACTGTTTTCCACACCATATGTTTAACCTCTTTGTGTTCAGCAAAACCGGTGAGATTGACAACCTCACTGCTTCGTTGGGGAAAAGTGATTTGATTGTGTTGTGTAGTTTCCACGTTGTTGCTGAACCGGTAGTGCGCCCTGGCATCTCAGTTGCATCAACCTTCTGAAGTTACTCCTTCCTCCTACTGGTCGATTCAACCTTGGTTCTTTCTGCGGGAAACTTGTTGCTGCACTGTTCATACCTTCCTCTTGGGGTCTCCCAACGAACGTGTGTTCACACGCATCAACGTACTGTATTTTCTGTTTTCTATTCGTTGACATAAACATACACCACTCTCAAATTGTTTTCAATACATCTGTTTATCAAATGAAAGGCTCTAGCACATGAGTGAATCCCTTTTTCCCTCTGTAAAGGGCCTATCTTTTACTGTTATGTTGAGTCAGTAAACCTAGTCCTTTCTGTCTTAAGAAAGCATTTGAGTTGTTTTGATCCACCCATCTATATTGATTTACACAATCATATCCTTTATTCTTCCTTGTTTAGTACAAATGTTTTTATCTGATAGAATACCACTTTGAAAGTTATCAATGACTGCAAAGAGACTGTTATGATTGATCATGACAAACTCTGCAATATAAGATCTAATTTAAAGACTCCGATCGAAAGATAAGTACAATTTGTTAATTGTTCTCTAACCAAGAACGAACTTTTCCGTCACCAATTATTATTTCCTTTTCGCACCTTTATTGTGACTCCCTCTACTTTTCAAGGTAAATTATATGAGAGAAATTTTTATCTAGAATGACTTGTGTATTGATAGATGTGATGCTTCTTGTCCGTATTTTATTTATCGACACCTCACTCCATAAACCTGTGGTCATGTTTACTGAGTTCAGTTTCGCTGTGGAACAAGCGAGGTCTAAGATTGGGGGGATGACGATGGGACGGATCTTAGACCCTGCGGGTAAGGACACCCCGTCTCAGGCCCAAGGATAAGGCCCAAGAAGGGAAGCCCTTGGAGTATTCTAGAAGGCCCACTTGGAGCCCACCCGCAATGCCTTGCGGGCTAAGTTAGGAAACTTGTAACCGACATAGGGTTAGAGTTCGAGTCCTCTCCGGGTAGGGTTTGAGACCTGGCCGTCTATATAAGGCCGGGAGAACCACCGGAATAGGACCAAGCAATACCGCACCACCAAAGCCTTGAGCTCGAGATCGTACTCTCGACTTGAGCAATCATCTTTGTAACCGATCTATTCGATAATACAGATCGACAGAGGCAGGAGTAAGGGTTTTGCCTCTACGAGGGCCCCGAACCTTGGTAAATTGTGCCCCCTGTCTAGCCGACGATCGCCACCAGCTCTCATGGGTTCTCCTATTCGAAACCCTATAGGTTCACCTGAGGGATTTGCCGAGCAACAGATTCGACAATTGGCGCCGTCTGTGGGAACGGCGGGCGCTGGATCTCCGGCGTCATTTGCTTCATCATCCAACTCACGTTGGAAACCTTCGACCTCGGCTCCAGTCAATCCTATTCGGATCGGATCTGTCGTGGTCACCCCTCACTCGCCGGAATCACGCCCGGTATTCAGCGATCTGGAGAAGAGCGTCACCTTGACATTCGGAAGCTTGAAGTTCTACACCAACAAGGACGGGATCCTCCACTTCCCTGAAGAATTAGGATCTGAGTCAGAAGCTGTCGACTCGCGCCCCCATCTGGAAGAAAGTGGCGAGTCCATCCGCTTCAACACCAGCGACTACCATACCCTCTCGACAGAGGAACCTTCGCAGATCCAGAAAACTTTTCGGGCAACGCCTAGGACACACGGACCATGATTGACCCAAGTCTGCATGGCAGGATCGGAACACCCCCCAGAAACAGAGCAAAGCGCTGCAGAGCGCGCTGAGATCGGCGTCTCGCGGGACGCCTGGGACCGAGCTAACGAAGCTTTGCGAACAAGCAAGCCGCCCGTGGCAGGAGCGCCAGACGAAGATATGGTCGCCTACCACTACCATCTAGTGAGAGCAGCCACAGCCATCAAAGAAGCCCGGAAAGACCTGGCACATCGGAAGAGATTGGCAGATGAATCAAGTCAACGCCGGGCTGAGCTATCCCTAACACCTTCGGTTGGAACTCGACCCACAAGGAAGGGATACGCATCAAGAACAACATCCATGGACGCCGAGTCCCTGGGAGGGATCAGTAAGTCACTCGCACCTTCCCTCATGCGGGTTGACGAGGAAGGAAACGTCTACCCGCAAACTCCTGCTGCCGCCGTCCTGGCCGCAGCAACCTACATGCAGATGAACCAGCCAGCGGAGAACGACCCGCAGCAGAGCGGTACAAACAGGTTCGGAAGGGATTGGGTATGGAAGCCTCAAGGCTCGCCTCCTACGACCGCAGGAAGGCCGCCGGACAACAAGAAAATGAAAAAGAAAAAGAGGCATCGCGCAAGCATAGGAGCACTTCGCCTAGGAGAGGCAAATCACCTCGCCGCGATCGAGGAAAAGAAGCTCGGCGACGCGGCGATAGTCGAAGCAGCAGTGAAGGTAGCCCGAGAAATAAAAGCTCGCGGCGTCATAGCAACCGCTCGCGGAATCGCAGCAAAGAGCCGAGGAAAGAAACTGATCGCGACCAGCCAGGATATAACGCGCGGTCAGATATCGCACAAAACAAGGTGGACAAGGCAAGAGCTGCAAGGAACCGCGCGCGCTCCTCGTCTAGTTCTTCGGATGACGAGACCTGCGGCGCGCTGTGTTTCGCCCGCAGCATCCGCGAGGCACCCCTACCCAAGAGATTCAAGCTCAGCACAGAAGTAACGAAATACGATGGTTCACTCGAGCCTTCGTCGTGGTTAAACGACTACCTCACGGCAGTAAAATGGCAACGTGGAATAAAAATACGGCTATGCAGTACCTCAACCTGCACTTGGTCTGCGCGGCACGAAGCTGGTTGGAAGCAAGGCCAAAGTCCTGTTACGCATCATGGGATGACCTGCACTACGATTTCTGCAAGAACTTCCAGGCCACTTACAAGAGACCAGCAACCATTGAAGAATTACGGGCCTGCAGGCAGAAGAGCGGCGAATCCACCCGCGAGTACATTCAGTGGTGGACAACACTCAGGAACACCGCGGGAAATATCTCAGAAGAAGTAGCGGTTGAGACCTTTGCGAAAGGCGCCCGACGAACTGCTTTCAGAGAAGAGCTGGGCCGAGCAGCACCCAAAACTATTGGGCAACTGATGATCATAGCCGACAAATGGGCTAACATAGAAGACGCGGTGCGCAACGAGAGGGCATCATCGCCCGCGCATGAAGAAGACCGCCATGGTCGAAAGAAAAGGAGAAAATATTACGATCACGACGACCGGGAAGAGATGGTAGCGGCAGAATTCACACGAAGCCGCGATAATGGGCGCCGCGGGAGTCGCGAGTGGAAACCAAAAGCTGAAGACAAAAGCCCCGAGGAGGATCTGAACGCGTACTGCTCGCTACATCTATTTACAGATAAGCGCACGGGCAAAACTAAGGCAACACACCTCCTCAAGGATTACCGAAAGTTCATCGAAATCCACGAGGCCTTCTCGAAGAAAAGCAGATCAGCAGCTAATCAAACTACCCGCCACTCCCAGGAGGAGAACATCAAGGGTTCCAGCCGCCATTACCCCTACCTCCACCAGGAAATCCGAACATGGCGCTAGCAGCACTAAACGCGCCACCCGCACCAAACACAGGAGCTAACGCGTACCCGAACCCGGCTGGACAGTTAGGGATGATACAAAAAGTCTGCCCATCCCGCAGAGCTCAGAAGACAAACACGCGGCAACTGTGCATGGCTTTGCAAACCCCGCCAACAAAGCCCGAGTACCTGAAGATGGCGGACCAATCGATCACTTTCTCGATGGAAGACCACCCGCCACGAGTCTATCGACTAGGACACGCTGCCTTGGTAATCCAAGCACAAATTGGTAATTACGAACTGGCTCGCGTATTCATGGACGGAGGCAGCGGCATCAACATTATCTACGCGGATACGCTCCGCCGGATGAACCGGACCTGGACGGACTTGCAGAGTCAGAAACATCCTTCCACGGGATAGTACCAGGAAAGGCGATCCGCCCACTCGGAACAATTAACCTAGAGGTTGTGTTAGGCAATCGACGCAACTACAGAAGAGAATTCCTCGACTTTGAAGTAGTCGACTGGCCCCTCACAGTACCACGCCATTCTTGGTCGAACAGCGTTCGCCAGATTCATGGCAGTACCACATTACGCGTACCTAAAGCTCAAGTTACCCGGAGAATATGGTGTAATCACCATCGACGGAGATTTCCAGAAGTCCAACAAATGTGACATCGAGTTCAACGAGATCGCAAAATCTTTCGGGATGCAAGAAGAACTGCAGGAGCTGGCAAAGACCACGGACCACTCCGTGATGCCCCTCACAAAGAAAAACGTGCCAGAAGTGGAGTTCAGCACAAACAGCGACACCCGAAAGGATCAGGTGCACCCGACGGATTCCGCGAAGACAGCGATGGTCTCAACTACCCTGTCGCCAGCATAGGAAAGCGCGCTCGTCGAACTCCTCCGTGAGTACTGGGAAATTTTCGCTTGGCAGCCCTCAGATATGCCAGGAATACCCAGGGAGTTCGCCGAGCACTCACTCGAAGTCTTCAAGGATGCAAAACCGATCAAGCAGACCACTCGACGATTTTCAGAACCCAAGCAGAAATCGCTTGGAGAAGAAGTAAACAGATTGCTAGCAGCAAAATTCATCAGAGAGATCAAGATATCCACCTGGTTAGCAAACCCGGTGCTGGTTCCAAAGAAGAACACTGACATCCTTCGAGTGTGCATTGACTACACGTCATTGAATAAACACTGCCCCAAGGATAATTTTCCCCTCCCGCGAATCGACCAGATCGTGGATTCTACTGCGGGCTGTCAACGCCTCTCTTTCCTAGACGCCTACTCGGGATATAATCAGATCCGGATGAAGCAGGAAGACGAGGAAAAGACAGCATTCATCACGCCACACGGTGTGTACTGCTACACGACAATGCCTTTCGGGCTCAAGAACGCAAGCACGACGTATCAGCGCTGCATGCAAAAATGCCTCGCCAAGCTCATTGGCAAGAACGTACAAGTATACGTTGACGACATCGTCATCAAGACTCGAGTAGAGAATACACTCCTCGAGGACATTAGAGAAACATTTGACGCCCTCAACGCATACAGGATCAAGCTCAATCCGACAAAGTGCGTCTTTGGCGTCCCAGCAGGAAAACTACTCGGGTACCTGGTATCCACCAGAGGCATCGAAGCCAACCCGGAGAAAATACAAGCAATATTGACAATGAAGGAGCCAACCAATCTACGCGGAGTCCAACAGCTCGCAGGGCGACTAGCCGCCTTGAGCAGATTTATCGCACGATTGGGCGAGCAGGCATTACCCTTCTACAAGCTGTTGAAAAAGACGGACAAGTTCGAGTGGACACCAGAGGCTAAGCAGGCATTCGCGGACCTGAAACGATCATTGCAAAGCAAGCGCATCCTTGGAACACCGCAAGAGAGGGAGCCACTATACCTATACCTAGCCACAACAAACCAGGTCATCAGCACGGCAATTGTAGTCGAACGACCTGAGGAGGGCAAGGCATATGGGGTCCAACGACCAATCTATACATCAGTGAAGTGTTCTCGCCATGCAAGCAACGATACCCTCACTACCAGAAACTCGCTTATGGAGTTGTTCTCACGGCTCGAAAGCTCAAGCACTACTTCCAGGAACACACCATAACAGTGGTTAATGATGCGTCACTCGGTACAATCATGAACAACCCAATGACATCTGGACGAATAGCAAAATGGAGCATCGAGCTGGGCGCTTGGGACATCATCTATGCAGGGCGCAATTCAGTAAAATCCCAGGTACTCGTGGAGTTCCTGAGCGAGTGGACAAAGCTACAAACGCCCGGCCCGCCAGAATACACGAGTAATTGGATCATGTACTTCGATGGGTCCAAGAGGAACGAAGGAGCAGGAGCTGGAATCGTACTAATATCACCTAGAGGGGACAAACTGCAGTACGTCCTCCGATTGGATTTTCCACCTGATGATCCAGCATCAAACAACGACGCAGAATATGAAGCTCTGTTGCATGGGATGAAGATGGCAGTTGCGTGTGGAGCCACCCGACTGATGATCTACGACGACTCCAATCTCATCGTGCAACAGACAATGAAGGAATGCGACGCTATCGCTGAAAACATGGTCGCTTATCGTGACATGTACAACCTACTCGAAGGAAATTTCAAGGGATGCTAGCTGAAGCATATTGCGAGATCCAGCAACGAAGAAGTAGACAGGCTGGCAAACATGGGTTCCACAAATACACCCATACCGCCAGGGATATATTTTGAGCGGATGACTAGACGATCAGTCAAAATCAAGAAAACTGCAGACGTACCCACATCATCGGAGACAGAGGTCAGCCCGCAAGTTGCTATTATCGAGTTCATTCATCATATTTCGCGACAAGTTTTTCTGGTCGAGCCAGTCTGGACGCAGAAATACCTCGACTAATTGTCCGCGAAACAGCTCCCAGCAGATCCACGAGAGGCTCGACAGATAGTCAGGCGAAGCAAATTCTTTCGGGTGATAAACGGAGAACTATACAAGCAAAGCATCTCAGGCATATTGCAACGATGCATAGCACCCGAGGACGGCAAAGAATTATTGCAAGATATCCATCAAGGAGATTGTGGATATCATGCTAGCTGGAAAGCAATCATGGGGAAAGCCTTCCGAGCAGGATTCTACTGGCTTACAGCCGCCAGAGACGCAAAGGAGCTAGTCGACAGGTGCAACGCTTACCAGCGATTTGCACCAAAACCACACGCACCCGCTACGAAATTGCATATGATACCCATCGCCTGGCCCTTTGCACAATGGGGGCTAGACATGGCAGGACCACTACGCAAGTCCACGCCAGGGGGATACACACACTTGCTGGTCGCAGTTGACAAATTTACCAAATGGATCGAAGCCATGCCGGTAACCTCGGCCAGCGCCCAATGCGCCATCAAATTCCTCGACTCCATCGTATGCAGGTTTGGAGTAAAACACGATATCATTACAGACAATGGTACTAACTTCACGGCAAAAGAAACACATCAGTTCTGTGAAGAAAAGGGCATCAACTTCAAATTTTCCTCAGTTGCCCATCCGCAAACCAACGGCCAAGTCGAAAGATCCAACGGATTAGTTTCGGCTGGCATCAAGAAACGTCTACTCGATCGTCTACACCCGGCAGCAGGACATTGGGCAGAAGAGCTACCCTCCGTGCTATAGAGCCTCCGCACAACTCCAAACTGATCCACAAACTACACACCATTTTTCATGGTATACGGGGCCGAAGCAGTCCTTCCCGAGGACGTCAGGTTCAGCGCCCCAAGGGTTGTTGCTTACAGCGAAGAAACCTCCAACAGGGCACTCGCGGATGACATGGACGCACTCGACGAAATACGCGATATTGCACTCGCAAGATCAGCAGTATACCAGCACTCGCTGCGCAACTATCACAGTCGCCGCATACGCCACAGGGCATTCGCAGTAGGAGATCTGGTGCTACGGCTCAAGCAGAAGGAAGGACACAAGCTCGAGCCACCGTGGGAAGGACCCTTCATAATACACGAAGTTATCCCAGGTGGCGCCTATCGACTGAAGAACCCGGCGACTGGAGGCGTCTATTCCAATCCTTGGAATGTCGCACAACTCCGCAAATTTTACCCTTAGATTTATTTTTTAGCCATAATAAGGCTATACTAGCCATCTTGTAGTTCGACAGAAAAACACATGACTTTTTCAGCCATTCCAATAAAATACATGGTTTCTCAACCATAGATACTCGAAGATTTCTTCTCTTTACATGCTAAAATTAACAGGTACACACCCCAAAAAACACACGGGGGCTACGCCTAACTCAGCATCACAGGAAAATTTATATGTACAAGGTGAACACCTTACAACAGTTTTTACAAACTATACAGAACAACAGGATATAGACATCCTACGATCAAACCCGGCGCTGAGCATTCTCAGCCGCCAAAACACGATCTACCACATCCGAGGTCAATCGAATGATTTCTTCTGCCGCAGGCCGAACAACCCTATAATGAGGAGAAATATCGTTGATTGGACCATCAGGAAGTCTAGCTATGGAGTTGAAGTTCACCTCAGGATGCCACAACCGGACGAAAGAGAGAGCCACCATCGAGCCGCAAGTCATCTGATTGCGAACACACTCGCGAATCTCTCCTTCTCGACCGAACACCCTGAGAAGATGGCTCCAATCTTCAGGACCCCTTTGCAGCGGATAGAATGCGGCGTTCATCGCAATCAAAATCTCGTGAAAGGAGCTCACGAGTATCTTCGCCTGGATGACTCGGAACTTCAAGGTAGCAAGCACAAAACCTCGACTACGATCGGACCAAAAATTATTCGCGTGAGGTCTCGAGCTGCCAGCTTCTTGAAAGATGTGGTTTTCCACCCATTGTTTCTCATTCCTGTCATCCGGCTGAACAACTGAAAAGCAAAGTTACATGATC
Source organism: Alopecurus myosuroides (assembly GCA_028641055.1). Lineage (NCBI taxonomy): Eukaryota > Viridiplantae > Streptophyta > Magnoliopsida > Poales > Poaceae > Alopecurus > Alopecurus myosuroides. The sequence continues at coordinate 56,316 of JAPCYS010001563.1, forward strand.
AAAAAAGGATACAAGATAAAGAAGACTTGGGGGCTGCTTTACTTACAGAGCAAATCCTTGGTAACAGACACAAACTCATCCATTACAAACTGCTCGCGTTCAATCGCCAGTTTTTGTTTGGACTTAGCCAAATCGGCTATCCCACGCAGCGCTTTTAGCTTGCGTTCACCATCAGCTACACGATCACGGAGACCTGCAAAGGTCCCAACAGCGGCAACAAGAGGATTTGCCGGAGTAGCAAGTCCACCTGAAGGCTCCGCAGCCACCCCAGCTACCTGAAAAGTACAAAGAAGTTAAAAGGAATAAGATGCCCTATTCGAGATATATTAACCACCTATTTGACAGGTGCTCGGGGGCTACTCCCATCGGGAGGAAACACACAATCGCGGGAAGCATTTCAGAAGAAAATCTTGATTAAAACATTGAAAATACGGGAGCACATCCCAAAGTTCATTACAATCGAAACAACGAAGTATAAAAGAAATATACTAAGGAGCTACAGTTGTGCTGCCACTCGCGGCGGTGGTCCCTCCCCTAGCACGGGAAAATAACTCGGATAACTTCCGAGCAAGGACTCCGGCTGGCTCGCCAAAACGACGAAGCCCTACCTTTTTGCCCGTAGCAGGATCGACAGGAAGCTCCGAGTAGGCCTCCTCCAAACCGGTGACTCCGTGTGCCAGCGCGAACTGGATGGCGGTCTTCGCCCCAGATTCTGACTGAGCGACCGCGTAGGCATCAAGGAGATTGCTCTCCGAGAAAATCTTCAGCAAATCACTCAGCGCGGGTGGAGACACGTCGTTGACGAGAAGGCGGCCGTGCAGTTGCGTCAGCACCCGAGTGGCATCGCCAATCAAGGTGCAGACCCCTTCGGCGTGCCTCCTGAGCTGGGCGCAAGAATCCGTCAGCGCATCCACCCGATGGACTCCAGGAAGCTCCAGTGGGACACCCAGAAGACCTACAAAGAAAAATGTTAAGATCCAAAGGACTCACCACGACGGAAGACAAATCATAGGATAAAAGCAACTTACCCGTAAAGCGCTCGGCAAGGGGACGAAGGAAGTCGACAAGGTCGGCATCCGCCTTGGTGCCAGCTTCCTCCAAATTCTTCAGAGCAACCTGGGCAGCCGCAAGCTTTCCTTCAAGATCTGCCGACAACATGCGGGAGGACTCGAGTTCCCGTCGAGTAGCCGACAACTCGGCCTCTTGAGCAGTTGCCCGAGTGGAGGCATTCGCCTTCTCGGTCTTCATATACTCAAGTTGAGCTGCGCAGCAATAGTTGTTAGAACCAAATAATTAGTGGAAAAATAAAGACAGAAGAAGATGGTAAACTTACTTCGAAGAAGCTCGTTCTCCGAGGCGAGTCGATCACGGTCTCATCGAAGGATCCCGTATTCCGACTCAGCGAGAACAACACGGCGACCAACCGCCGCAAGGGAGTCGATAAGCGACTGCAAAGAACATGAAGATAGAAGAATCAGAAAGGAGAAATTTGAGCCTATACTTGATTGTAAACATTCGAGTATAGCCTCGGGGGCTACCCCCATCGGAAGCACTGTCGTGCACCCGATAAAATGAAGAAGAAGAAATAAAAAGACTATCTCTGGGCCTGTAGCCAATCGCATGTGATCAACTAACAGCCTCGGGGGCTACTCCCATCGGGAGCACTGACGTGCACCCGATAACAAATCCAAAGGTGATAAAGCATTGAAGAAGCAGGCAGCAAAAGTTTACCTGGCCTTGAGCAAGGGAGAGGGGATCCGCCGAGCTACCCGACACCTCCTTCGGAGCTGAAGCCCCAGCGGCGAAACTAGGAATTCTGTATTCTGTAGTCGCCGCGTTGGGGGCTACACTCGGTGAGTTCTGGACGGTGTCGACGGTAGGAGTCTCACCCGCAGCTCCCACTTTATTCCTCTTTTCAGGAGGAAGGGAGGAGGCGTACCTGCGAGGGCTGATAGCTTGCAGACTGCAATGAAGACAATATATCAAAAAAGATGCGAAAGGAAATGTTCGACTAAGAACAAGAAGAAAAAAAAACTTACTCGTCGTCATCCTCTTTGTCCAACATATCCGCATTCCAAGCGGTTTGGATTGTTGGAAACGAAGGAGGAGGGGCACGCGTGCACAGCGGAGTGACGGTGATGGGTTCCTTCCCGGGCGATTCCTCCAAAGAATTATCCTTGGAAGTAGCCTCATCATCCCCCACTCGACGGCGTTTGCGAAGGAGGCGATCGTTACCCGAATCCCCCGTGTCATCCGAGGAGTCACTCTGGGAGCTCGAGGAGGCATCAGCAACACTGGTGTCGGCTGGACCATCCAGGTTACTCGCCAATAAATCCGAGGCATCCTCTCCGGACGTGGGTGGGTAGCAGGTGGCTACGATTAAGCTCTATCAAAGAAGACAAAGGAAAAACGAGGGAAAATTCAGTCGACCAAAATTCAGAACAAGGAAAGAAATGAAGGGAGAAGGAAGGATGAACTCACTTCGGGTGGCGGAGGCCTTGACGCCTCGAAGGCCGTGACTGTGCAGTCGGGGAATTTTTCTCCCACCTTCAAGCTGGTGATGGCCGCGATCTTTTTCTCGAACTCGACGTTCGAGAGCTCTTCACGGCTCACGCGACTGGGATCCTCAGAGCCCTGGTACTCCCACATCGTGGAAGGCCTGTGCTGTAGGGGTTGAATTCTACGCTTGAGGAAGATGCTCGCCAGGTGCAGCCCGTTTAGCACGACTCCAGCGGCTTGATCACGGAGGGCGGCCACCTTGGCGATTAGCGGCGTAACAACTAGGGTCTCTTCAGCCGACAGTCTGTGCGCCCAGGACTTCCGTCTCTTCAAGACAGCGAATGGGTGGAATTCCTGAATCCCACCCGAGCTGTTGTCGGTGACGTAAAACCACTTTTTCCTCCATCCTTGGGCGGAGTCGATGAAGTACATGCCAAAGTAGCTGTTCTCCGACTTCGCTTGAATCCCGAAGCCGCCCGTGCGCAGTGGTTCGCTAGGCTCAGATTCCACCCGCGACTTCTCGCGGAAGATTCGGACCTTGAAGAGGGCCTTCCAGAGACCCCAATGTGGGCGAATGCCCAAAAAGCACTCGCAGAATACAATGAAGCACGATATGTGCTGCACTGCATTCGGAGGAAGATCATGGAGTTGTATGCCATAGACATACAGCAATGCCACGAGGAATGGGTGAAGGGGAAGAGAAAGTCCGCGCGACACGTGGTCCGCGAAGACCACGCGTTCGTTCGTGTGTGGATTGGGTACCTCCTCCTTCTTGCCGAGGCGCACCCGCTTCTCGGCCTCCGCGGCAGCAACCCCTCTCGCTGCATCTCCTTAACACTCTTGGCCGTGGTGTTGGGCGAGCGCCAATCGCCCGAGTGCGGTGCGGGTTGCGCTGGAACCTCTCCTGACGCCGAGGCGACAGCGCCGCGTTTCTTGCCTCCCGCCATTGCTGCTAGCACAAGCTCGAAGAGAGAGAGGAGATGGTGCGCGAGGAAGACGATGAGCGAGGAAGGCGAAAGCTGGGAAATTTTCACCGCTTCACCAAGGCCTGAATTTATACACAGAGTCAGTCGATCCTGGCCGCTCGCTGAGCCGCGTGGCATCCATCGCGGCCGCCGCGTGTGAAGGCAAAATGAATGGGCGGCGGATGCTGTTTCGTGCCACGATCTTAACAGTGGATCGTGCGTATTTACTGCGTGCAGTTCGCGTAAAAACCGGGAACGACGCCTCGTTTCCGGTTAAAAAGCTGACAAAGTGGGCCAGCGCTTCTGCTCTTACTCCGTCACGTCCCATCGGGAGGATAAAAGTGCGCCATGACGTCATAGCATGCATCATCAAGCTGAAGAATCCTTCGAGTGGAAAGTTCAAACGCGAAAATAACTTCGCATAAATAAAAATCCTTCGAATAAAAGTCCAAACACGGAAATAACTTTGTATGGACAAATTATGACGTGAAATTTCTTTCACAGGAAAAAATATCCCAAAGCACGAAAATTCTTTCGTATGGGCATGAAACTCCGAACACGAAAATTCTTTCGTATGGACAAGGGACCACAAACTCAAAATTGCACGAATAGGCAGATCCTGCCATTCATTCATACGATGTTTGCACATCACAAACCTGGATTGTTCAGCCGACTAGGTACATCCGGATGCCATATTCTTTCGAATATGAAGGTAAGACCCAAAAGATCTCTCTTGAGGGCCTGGAATCGCACTCAAGCAGCGTCTTCCGGCATAATTCCGTGTCAACAACACGAGGAAAAATCCTAGCGGACGCGCCGGGTACCCCCATAGGTTAAGTTCGACTCGGTAAGACCACTACGGCCCAGTCGCAACGATCACCTCATCGGGTTCGAGTCAGAGGTCTCAAATTGTGTAGGCCAGAACTGTTTTTTCCCTAGTTGCAATTAATTGGCCCTGATCTTTCGGGAGAGTCAAGCTACTGCGCCATATCCTTCTGCGATAAACAGCCATAAAAACAGACACACTCATTACTTGATATTCGGGTGTAAAATCTTATCATACATGGTACACACCCTCTAAAAAGGAAACGACCATACTGGTTATCCGAAAGAAAGAAGGATGAAAAGTTTGACCGTCTGCTCGACTGGAAAAATCCCAATCGAGCAAACGCTCGGGGGCTACTGACGAAGGGACGGATCTTAGACCCTGCAGGTAAGGACACCCCGTCTCAGGCCCAAGGATAAGGCCCAAGAAGGGAAGCCCTTGGAGTATTCTAGAAGGCCCACTTGGAGCCCACCCGCAATGTCTTGCGGGCTAAGTTAGGAAACTTGTAACCGACATAGGGTTAGAGTTCGAGTCCTCTCCGGGTAGGGTTTGAGACCTGACCGTCTATATAAGGCCGGGAGAACCACCGGAAGAGGACCAAGCAATACCGCACCACCAAAGCCTTGAGCTCGAGATCGTACTCTCGACTTGAGCAATCATCTTTGTAACCGATCTATTCGATAATACAGATCGACAGAGGCAGGAGTAAGGGTTTTACCTCTACGAGGGCCCCGAACCTGGGTAAATTGTGCCCTCTGTCTAGCCGACGATCGCCACCAGCGCTCATGGGTTCTCCTATTCGAAACCCTATAGGTTCACCTGAGGGATTTGCCGAGCAACATATTCGACAGGGGAGTTGATACGTTCATTTTGCATCACATTTTATATTGTAATTTTCTGTTATTCATGGATATATTTCGTATTATGATGCATTACTTATGTTATTTCATCTTATTTTGCATGTTTCATAATTATTGGAGAATAAACACCGGGACCAGAAATCTGATGGAAAAAAGCACCATCAAGATACCCTATTTCAGAAGACCAAAAGAAG
>JAPCYS010002687.1:0-61360 GCA_028641055.1 Alopecurus myosuroides
CTCGTCGATTTGGACCTATCTAAAAGTTTTCACGAGCTATAACACATTGTTTGGGCGTCTCTGGAAACTTTAATGGGTATTTCTAGCAATTATTAAAACTCGTAGGTTTGGTCCTATGTTGCAATTTTCGTGTGCTATAGCACACTGTTTGGGGGTCTGGGGACAATTTCATGGTCATTTGTTGTATTCAATAAAACTCGTCTACTTGGACATTTCTAGGCAATTTTTGTGATCTATAGCATATTGTTTGGTTGTCCGGGGACAATTTGGGCATTTTTGGTATTCATTAAAAATCGTCGATTTGGTCCGTTCTCGCAGTTTCCATGAGCTATAATAAACTGTTTGGACATCCGTCGAAAATTTCATGGGCATTTCTAGCAATTATTAAAAATCGTAGATTTGGTCCTATGTTTCAATTTTCGTGAGCTATAACACACTGTTTGGGGGTCCGGGGATAATTTAATGGGCATTTCTTGCATTCACTAACAATCGTCGATTTGGTCCTATCTCGCCGTTTGCGTGAGCTATAGCACACTGATTGTATGTCCGGGGATGATTGCATGGGCAATTCTTGCATCACTTAAAACTCGTCGATTTGGTCCTACCTCGAAGTTTTCACGAGCTATAGCACACAGTTAGGGTGTCTGTGGAAAATTTAATGGGTATTTCTAGCAGTAATTAAAACTCGTAAATTTGGTCCTATGTTGCAATTTTCGTGAGCTATCACACACTGGTTGGGTGTCTCGGGACAATTTCATGGGCATTTCTTGCATCCATTAAAACTCGTCGATGTGGTCCCTATCCGCAGTTTTCACGAGCTATAGCACATAGTTTGGGCGTCTGGAAAATTTCATGGGCATTTCTTGCATCCACTAAAACTCGTCGATTTGGTCATATCTCGAAGTTTTCACGAGCATATCACGCAATTTGGCGTCTTGGAAAATTTAAATGGGCATTTCTAGCAGTTATTAAAAACTCGAATATAGGTCGTATGCTGCAATTTTCGTGAGCTATAGCACACTGTTTGGGGGTCTGCGGACAATTTCATGGGCATTTCCTGTATTCAATAAAACTCGTCTATTTGGACCTTTCTAGGCAATTTTTGTGATCAACAACACACTGTTTGGTTGTTTGGGGACAATTCGGGCATTTCTGGTATTCAGTAAAAATCGTCGATTTGGTCCGTTCTCGAAGTTTCCACGGGCTATAATACACTGTTTGGGTGTCCATAAAAAATTTCATTGGCATTTCTGGCAATTATTAAAACTCGTAGAATTGGTCCTATGTTGCAGTTTTCGTGATCTATAGCACACTGTTTGGTGGTCCAGGGACAACTACATGGGCATTTTTTGCATTCACAAATTTTTTTCGATTTGGTCCTATCTCGCAGTTTGGGTGAGATATAACACACTTATTGGATGTCTGGGGTCAATTTCATGGGAATTTCTTGCATCCGTTAAAACTCGTCGATTTGGACATATCTAAAAGTTTTCACGAGCTATAACACACAGTTTGGGCGTCTCTGGAAACTTTAATGGGTATTTCTAGCAGTTATTAAAACTCGTAGGTTTGGTCCTATGTTGCAATTTTCGTGTGCTATAGCACACTGTTTGGGGGTCTGGGGACAATTTCATGGGCATTTGTTGTATTCAATAAAACTCGTCTACTTGGACATTTCTAGGCAATTTTTGTGATCTATAGCACATTGTTTGGTTGTCCGGGGACAATTTGGGCATTTTTGGTTTTCATTAAAAATCGTCGATTTGGTCCGTTCTCGCAGTTTCCATGAGCTATAATACACTGTTTGGACATCCGTCGAAAAATTTCATGGGCATTTCTGGCAATTATTAAAAAATCGTAGATTTGGTCCTATGTTGCAATTTCGTGAGCTATAGCACACTGTTTGGGGTCCGGGACAATTTAATGGGCATTTCTTGCATTCACTAAAAAATCGCGATTTGGTCCTATCTCGCCGTTTGCGTGACTATAGCACACTTATTGTATGTCCGGGGATGATTGCATGGGCATTTCTTGCATCACTTAAAACTCGTCGATTTGGTCCTACCTCGAAGTTTTCACGAGCTATAGCACACAGTTAGGGCGTCTGTGGAAAATTTAATGGGTATTTCTAGCAGTTATTAAAACTCGTAAATTTGGTCCTATGTTGCAATTTTCGTGAGCTATCGCACACTGGTTGGGTGTCTCGGGACAATTTCATGGGCATTTCTTGCATCCATTAAAACTCGTAGATGTGGTCCTATCCCGCAGTTTTCACGAGCTATAGCACATAGTTTGGGCGTCTGTGGAAAATTTCATGGGCATTTCTTGCATCCACTAAAACTCGTCGATTTGGTCATATCTTGAAGTTTTCACGAGCTATATCACACAGTTTGGGCGTCTGTGGAAAATTTAATGGGCATTTCTAGCAGTTATTAAAACTCATATATTTGGTCGTATGCTGCAATTTTCGTGAGCTATAGCACACTGTTTGGGGGTCTGCGGATAATTTCATGGGCATTTCCTGTATTCAATAAAACTCGTCTATTTGGACCTTTCTAGGCAATTTTTGTGATCAATAGCACACTGTTTGGTTGTTTGGGGACAATTTGGGCATTTCTGGTATTCAGTAAAAATCGTCGATTTGGTCCGTTCTCGAAGTTTCCACGGCTATACTACACTGTTTGGGTGTCCATAAAAAAATTTCATTGGCATTTCTGGCAATTATTAAAACTCGTAGAATTTGTCCTATGTTGCAGTTTTCGTGATCTATAGCACAATGTTTAGTGGTCCAGGGACAACTTCATGGGCATTTCTTGCATTCACTAAATTTTTTCGATTTGGTCCTATCTCGCAGTTTACGTGAGATATAACACACTCATTTGATGTCTGGGGACAATTTCATGGGAATTTCTTGCATCCATTAAAACTCGTCGATTTGGACCTATCTAAAAGTTTTCACGAGCTATAACACAAAGTTTGGGCGTCTCTGGAAACTTTAATGGTATTTCTAGCAGTTATTAAAACTCGTAATTTGGTCCTATGTTGCAATTTTCGTGTGCTATAGCACACTGTTTGGGGTCTGGGGACAATTTCATGGCATTTGTTGTATTCAATAAAACTCGTCTACTTGGACATTTCTAGCAATTTTTGTGATCTATAGCACATTGTTTGGTTGTCTGGGGACAATTTGGGCATTTTTGGTATTCATTAAAAATCGTCGATTTGGTCCGTTCTCGCAGTTTCCATGAGCTATAATACACTGTTTGGACATCCGTCGAAAATTTCATGGGCATTTCTGGCAATTATTAAAAATCGTAGATTTGGTCCTATGTTGCAATTTTCGTGAGCTATAGCACACTGTTTGGGGGTCCGGGGACAATTTAATGGGCATTTTTTGCATTCACTAGCAATCGTCTATTCGGACCTATCTACAATTTTCTGCGGATGATTGCATGGGCATTTCTTGCATCACTTAAAACTCGTCGATTTGGTCCTACCTCGAAGTTTTCACGAGCTATAGCACACAGTTAGGGCGTCTGTGGAAAATTTAATGGTATTTTCTAGCAGTTATTAAAACTCGTAAATTTGTCCTATGTTGCAATTTTCGTGAGCTATCGCACACTGGTTGGGTGTCTCGGGACAATTTCATAGGCATTTCTTGCATCCATTAAAACTCGTCGATGTGGTCCTATCCCGCAGTTTTCATGAGCTATAGCACATAGTTTGGGCGTCTGTGGAAAATTTCATGGGCATTTCTTGCATCCACTAAAACTCGTCGATTTGGTCATATCACGAAGTTTTCACGAGCTATATCACACAGTTTGGGCGTCTGTGGAAAATTTAATGGGCATTTCTAGCAGTTATTAAAACTCGTATATTTGGTCGTATGCTGCAATTTTCGTGAGCTATAGCACACTGTTTGGGGGTCTGTGGATAATTTCATGGGCATTTCGTGTATTCAATAAAACTCGTCTATTTGGACCTTTCTAGGCAATTTTTGTGCTCAATAGCACATTGTTTGGTTGTTTGGGGACAATTTGGGCATTTCTGGTATTCAGTAAAAATCGTCGATTTGGTCCGTTCTCGAAGTTTCCACGGGCTATACTACACTGTTTGGGTGTCCATAAAAAATTTCATTGGCATTTCTGGCAATTATTAAAACTTGTAGAATTGGTCCTATGTTGCACTTTTCGTGATCTATATCAATGTTTGGTGGTCCAGGACAACTTCAATGGGCATTTCTTGCATTCACTAAATTTTTTCGATTTGGTCCTATCTCGCAGTTTACGTGAGATATAACACACTCATTTGATGTCTGGGGACAATTTCATGGGAATTTCTTGCATCCATTAAAACTCGTCGATTTGGACCTATCTAAAAGTTTTCACGAGCTATAACACAAAGTTTGGGCGTCTCTGAAACTTTATGGGTATTTCTAGCAGTTATTAAAACTCGTAGATTTGGTCCTATGTTGCAATATTTCGTGTGCTATAGCACACTGTTTGGGGGTCTGGGGACAATTTCATGGGCATTTGTTGTATTCAATAAAACTCGTCTACTTGGACATTTCTAGGCAATTTTTGTGATGTATAGCACATTGTTTGGTTGTCCGGGGACAATTTGGACATTTTTGGTATTCATTAAAAATCGTCGATTTGGTCCGTTCTCGCAGTTTCCATGAGCTATAATACACTGTTTTGGACATCCGTCGAAAATTTCATGGGCATTTCTAGCAATTATTAAAAATCGTAGATTTGGTCCTATGTTGCAATTTCCGTGAGCTATAGCACACTGTTTGGGGGTCTGTGGAAAATTTAATGGGCATTTCTAGCAGTTATTAAAACTCGTAAATTTAGTCCTATGTTGCAATTTTCGTGAGCTATAGCACACTGTTTGGCTGTCTGGGGACAATTTCATGGGCATTTCTTGCAAAAACTCGTCGATGTGGTCCTATCCCGGAGTTTTCAGGAGTTATAGGACATAGTTTGGGCGTATGTGGAAAATTTCATGGGCATTTCTTGCATCTATTAAAACTCGTCGATTTGGTACTATCTCGAAGTTTTTACGAGCTATATCACACATTTTGGGTGTCTGTGGAAAATTTAATGGGCATTTCTAGCAGTTATTAAAACTCTTATATTTGTTCGTATGCTGAAATTTTCGTGAGCTATAGCACACTGTTTGGGGGACTTGGGACAATTTCATGGGCATTTCATGTATTCAATAAAACTCGTCTATTTGGACCTTTCTAGGCAATTTTTGTGATCAATAGCATACTGTTTGGTTGTTTGGGGGACACTTATTGTATGTCTGGGGATGATTTCATGGGCATTTCGGGCATCACTTAAAACTCGTCGATTTGGTCCTATCTCGATGTTTTCACGAGCTATAGCACACAGTTTGGGCGTCTGTGGAAAATTTAATGGGCATTTCTAGCAGTTATTGAAACTCGTAAATTCGGTCCTATGTTGCAATTTTCGTGATCTATAGCACACTGTTTGGGTGTCTCGGGACAACTTCATGGGAATTTCTTGTATCTATTATAACTCGTCGATGTGGTCCTATCCCGCAGTTTTCACGAGCTATAGCACATACTTTGGGCGTCTGTGGAAAATTTCAAGGGCATTTCTTGCATCCATTAAAACTCGTCGATTTGGTCCTATCTCGAAGTTTTCGCGAGGTATATCACATAGTTTGCCCGTGTGTGGAAAATTTAATGGTTATTTATAGCAGTTATTAAAACTCGTATATTTGGCCGTATGCTGAAATTTTCGTGAGCGATAGCACACTGTTTGGGGGTCTGGGGACAATTTCATGGGCATTTCCTGTATTCAGTAAAACTCGTCTATTTGGACCTTTCTAGGCAATTTTTGTGATCAATAGCACACTGTTTGGTTGTCTGGGGACAATTTGGGCATTTCTGGTATTCATTAAAAATCGCCGATTTGGTCCGTTCTCGCAGTTTCCACGAGCTATACTACACTGCTTGGGCGTCCTTCGAAAATTTCATGGGCATTTCTCGCAATTATTAAAACTCGTAGCATTGGTATTATGTTGCAATTTTCGTGATCTATAGCACAATGTTTGGGGGTCCAGGGAACATTTCATGTGCATTTCTTGCATTCACTAAAAATCGTCAATTTGGTCCTATCTCGCAGTTTCCGTGAGCTATAGCACACTTATTGGATGTCCGGGGACAATTTCATGGGAATTTCTTGCATCCGTTTAAACTCGTCGATTCGGTCCTATCTTAAAGTTTTCACGAGCTATAGCACACAGTTTGGGCATCTCTAGAAAATTTAATGGGTATTTCTAGAAGTTATTAAACTCGTAGATTTGGTCCTTTGTTGCAATTTTCGTGAACTATAGCACACCGTTTGGGGGTTTGGGGACAATTTCATGGGCATTTCCTGTATTCAATAAAACTCGTCTATTTGGACCTTTCTAGGCAATTTTTGTGATCTATAGCACACTATTTGGGCATCCGTCAAAAATTTCATGAGCATTTCTAGCATTCATTAAAAATCATCGATTTGGTCCGTTCTCGTAGTTTCCATGAGCTATACTACACTGTTTGGGAGTCCGTCGAAAATTTCATGCGTATTTCTGGCAATTATTAAAAATCGTAGATTTGGTCCTATGTTGCAATTTTCGTGATCTATAGCACAATGTTTGGTAGTCTAGGGATAATTTCATGGGTATTTCTTGCATGCAGTAAAAATCGTCGATTTGGTCCTATCTCGCATTTTCTGTGAGCTATAGCACACTTATTGGATTTCCGGGGACAATTTCATGGGAATTTCTTGTATCCATTAGAACTCGTCCATTTGGACCTATCTCAAAGTTTTCACGAGCTATAGCACACAGTTTGGCGTCCGTGGAAAATTTAATGCGCATTTCTAGCAGTTATTAGAACTCTTAGATTTGGTCCTATGCTGCAATTTTCATGAGCTATAGCACACTGTTTCGGGGTCTGGGGACAATTTCATGGGCATTTCCTTTATTCAATAAAACTCGTCTATTTGGACCTTTCTAGGCAATTTTTGTATCAATAGCACACTGTTTGGTTGTCCGGGGACAATTTGGGCATTTCTGGTATTCATTATAAATCGTCGATTTGGTCCGTTCTCGCAGTTTCCATGAGCTATACTACACTGTTTGGGCGTCCATCAATAATTTCATGGGCATTTCTGGCAATTATTAAAAATCATAGATTTGGTCCTATGTTGCAATTTTCGTGAGCTATAGCACACTGTTTGGGGGCCCGGGGACAATTTAATGGGCATTTCTTGCATTCATATACTTGGAAAATAATAAAATTACCTATGGTGCATACTACTGAAAACATTAATGCAATTGAAAACAAAAGTGGGACATGAGTATCACTTGCCTTGTGGAAGTTGGTATATAGACACTCTCTTCACAAATAGAACGTTGATCTCCGTACAATCTAAACAATACAAATAAATAACAATAAACAAGCAATTCACCCACAAGCAAACAAATACAATGAAATAAACAATACAGAAGCATAAGAAGTTATTAAACTTGATTGGTGTTAACATGGACAAGGTTTTGACACACAATTCAATATGCAAAAAGAATTATGACGAGATGGTTATTGTTTTATCTTTTATGGACAAGTTCAAGTTTATCACAATAATTCAATTTATGTAAAGGAACTATAGTGGATTGAGTAGGGCTTAACACATAATTCAATTTACAAAAAGAATTATGGTAAAAGGGTTTATGCCTAGCTACTAGGGTTTAAGTTTGAAAGATTCAAACACCAGTGGATTCATATTGTCAAGGAGGTTTCCAAGAGTTCACCTAAGGGCTATCACTTTTACTTCAATATGATAAGTAAAACAATGTAGTAAGATATAGTACTTAATTCAATGTGCACACTGTTTGGGTGTCTGGGGACAATTTCATGGGCATTTCTTGCATCCATTAAAACTCGCCGATGTGTTCCTATCTCGCAGTTTTCACGAGCTATAGCACATATTTTGGGCGTCTCTGAAAAATTTCATGGGCATTCTTGCATCCATTAAAACTCATCGATTTGGTCCTATCCGAAGTTTTTCACGAGCTATAGCACACAGTTTGGGCGTTTGTGGAAAATTTAATGGGTATTTCCAGCCGTTATTAAAACTCGTATATTTGGTCGTATGCTGCAATTTTCGTGAGCTATAGCACACTGTTTGGGGTTCTGGGGACAATTTCATGGGCATTTCCTGTATTCAATAAAACTCGTCTATTTGGACCTTTCTAGGCATTTTTTGTGATCAATAGCACACTGTTTGGTTGTCTGGGGACAATTTGGGCATTTCTGGTATTCATTAAAAATCGTCGATTTGGTCTGTTCTCGCAGTTTCCATGAGCTATACTACACTGTTTGGGTGTCCATCGAAAATTTCATTCTAATTTCTTTCAATTATTAAAACTCATAGAATTGGTCGTATGTTGCAGTTTTCGTGATCTATAGCACAATGTTTGGGGGTCCAGGGACAATTTCATGGGCATTTCTTGCATTCACTAGTTTTTTTCGATTTGGTCCTATCTCGCAGTTTGCATGACCTATAGCACACTTATTGGATGTCTGGGGACAATTTCATGGGAATTTCTTGCATCCATTAAAGCTCGTCGATTTGGACCCATCTAAAAGTTTTCACGAGCTATAACACACCGTTTGGGTGTCTCTGGAAAACTTAATGGGTATTTCTAGCAGTTATTAAACTCGTAGAATGGTCCTATGTTGCAATTTTCGTATGCTATAGCACACTGTTTGGGGTCTGGGGACAATTTCATGGCATTTGTTGTATTCAATAAAACTCCTCTATTTCTATGCAATTTTTGTGATCTATAGCACATTGTTTGGTTGTCCGGGGACAATTTGGGTAATTTTGGTATTCATTGAAAATCGTCGATTTCGTCCGTTCTCGCAGTTTCCATGAGCTATACTACACTGTTTGGACGTCCGTAAAAAATTTCATGGGCATTTCTGGCAATTATTAAAAATCAGAGATTTCGTCCCATGTTGCAATTTTCGTGAGCTATAGCACACCATTTGGGGGTCCGGGGACAATTTAATGGGCATTTCTTGCATTCACTAAAAATCGTCGATTTGGTCCTATCTCGCCGTTTGCGTGAGCTATAGCACACTTATTGTATGTCCGGGGATCATTTCATGGGCATTTCTTGCATCACTTAAAACTCGTCGATTTGGTCCTATCTCGAAGTTTTCACGAGCTATAGCACACAGTTTGGGCGTCTTTGGAAAATTTAATGGGCATTTCTAGCAGTTATTAAAACTCGTAAATTTGGTCCTATGTTGCAATTTTAGTGAGCTATAGCACACTGTTTGGGTGTCTGGGGACAATTTCATGGGCATTTCTTGCATCCATTAAAACTCGTCGATGTGATCCTATCCCGTAATTTTCACGAGCTATAGCTCATAGTTTGGGCGTCTGTGGAAAATTTCATGGGCATTTCTTGCATCCATTAAAACTCGTCGATTTGGTCCTATCTCGAAGTTTTCACGAGCTATATCACACAGTTTGGGTGTCTGTGGAAAATTTAATGGGCATTTCTAGCAGTTATTAAAGCTCGTATATTTGATCATATGCTGCAATTTTCGTGAGCGCACACTGTTTGGGGGTCTGGGGACAATTTCATGGGTGTCGCACCCTGGCTTCTAAGGGATACTCATCGTACGAACTGGATAGTAGGTGCTTGGATTATGGGGCATAACTGCTCCCACGTCCCAGCTTCCTGGTAGGCCTGCGCTTATGCGCGACAACACAAGCCCTACTATTCCACCGTCGATGTAAACTATCCATTAGGAGTCACGGGCACTACTGTCGACGTACTTCATAACAAGCACGCACGGTACGTCAACAGCTTTGAACGAATGATGATCACAACTTATCTCTAAGACACAAAAGATAGAAATAAATTTGCAACTGGCCTTCACTAAGGCAGAAATAGCAAAATACAATCAACCAGAGGACACATGTCCCAACATAACATCCATTACAACAGCGGAACAATCAAAGGTGTCTGGGTACAGACAAATCCAACAGGCTTAAGAAGCCGGGGAAAATAAAGAAGACGAGCCCATCCACGTAGGTCCTGGATCCAGCCCTGGTCCAGCTAACTACTCGACTGCAGTCTCGTCGAACTCCACAAAGTAGCCATCCTGGTGGTCTCGTAGCCGTAGTCGTACTCTGCGTAAACCACAGCCCCAACGGGGTTCAGTACATCCAAGTACTGGCAAGCAAGACTCACACTTCATCAAAGAGTTACCGTCAACACAAGCACATATGACTTGGTTTCAACGGAAAGAAGGGTTATACAACATGCTGCAACTGGCTGCGCTAACCAACTACAGAGATTCTATCATATCAACTATTAGAAAGGGGATAAGATCGAGTGTTGTAACCAACTGGAAGATAACTTCAACCAAACCCATCCTGGATCTCGCCCCTTATCCCAAAGAAGCAACCCGAGGATAACTCACACCATTGGATTAAGATGAATCAAGTTATTTGTGTGAATAACCTATCCAAGTCAAATTATTAATCATTGGGAAACATGATTGATCATTATGTGAAGTTGTCCTGAACTTGTTAGCCAGTACTTTCACCAAGTAATCCATAACCGCGGAAAACACGGCTTCTCGAGAATTATCCCTGCAGGGTTGCAACCAATTTGGCCGTACACGCAAGAATAACCCCCAGATGGATGCCTCCCACCAAGCGGTACTCTACACAACCAACCATTTCTCCGCATCAAGCCCAAAGCACCTTGGGCGCACGGCTAATTCGAGCCCAGAAGAAAATGGACCCTCATAGCACTCTAAGAAACGTGTCCCCCTATAATACCGACTACAAAAGTTCCACCCTGCGCTGGGCTCGCAAAAACAATGCATGCGGCAAATAGAAAGCACGAACTAAATGAGATGATTTGGACGAGATGCGAATCAGGTCAAGTTGAGGGGGGCGCCCATACTCGCTTCCCATGCGGTAGTGCGCTCATCATGGATCAGTAGACAAGACCGTTTTCCTATTAGGTCGACACTAGCAGGCTCCAAAACCTCTCATGGGCCTCCTGCCGGTGCCTTATCATCAAATTATCATTAACAGTAATAACATTAGCATGATTGATTGATTGATTAGACATCGAGCCCCCCAGAACATAATAAAGATATAAATAACTGAAAGTAACGAGGTAACAGACTCGAGCAAAACAACCTAAGCATGCTAGTAAGACACTGGCTCATTCAATGGGTTGTAGGAGGGGTGATGAGGCAATATCATGGGTTACAGGATTCATGTGATAGGTTCGTAACAGAAACATCTACCATAGGGCTAGCAAGTATAGACAACAGAAAGTATCGGTAACCAGGTTGAAAGGAACACGATGGTTCATGTGAGTGATAACTTGCCTGGCAGCTCAGTAGCCGGTACTGGGCTAGGTCCTGAGTAGTGGTGTCGTAAGGACCGACGGTCTCAACGTAGTCGTCGTCTATTCGAGAAGAAGCAAACAGACAAAGCAGGAAGGTAAACAAACATTGCCATGGTATTGCACAATCAATATGATGCATGACAAATTAATATGCAGCAAAATAAACTGACAAACATGATAGCACAATAAATGGACCCATATGCAAGGGTTTGCATATGGAAAAGGATCCATTGAAATAAGTGGAACAAAGTTTTACAATTATTTTTAGGTGATAGTTGTTTCATGATGCATGCATGATGATGATAACAAGAAACAAATTAAATGCAATTGGAATGAGGTTAACAAGTTAAGAAAACATTTATCAAGTTTGGAATTTTGTTACTTAATGGTGTTAACAAATAGTGATTGTTTTCAACAAGTTAAAGTGCTCAAAGCAATTAACAGAATTTATATTTGAAGAGGTTATCAAATTTTAGTTGGATTACATGTTTCACATTTTGGAATTGGACTTAGGATTATTTATTTATGAATTAAACAATATTAAACAATTTTTAATTGAATTAAACAAGATTTGAATTGTTTAGGCAATTTAAATTATTCAAACCAGAAAACAAAAATTATATTTGAATAGGGTATTTAAAATGGTATGAAAAACATATTTTATTTGTATTTATTGGATTAGTAAATAATTAGTTATGGAATTATTACAAATGGCATTTGAATTATTTGGATTTGAATTTAAATTGCATTTTGAAAATTCAAAACAGAACACAAATTGGATATTTGGAAAGTTTAGCAAATTTGGATCAGAATTCATAGAAAGTTTTTATTTAATAGACTTACAGATTAAAAGTTATTGAATTTTAAAGATTATAGTTTATTCTGCCAATTTAAAAGGAATTGGAAAATTAACAGATTCGATTAAATACGTTTGTTACCGTGCAGGAATTGTACCCACACGCTGCCAGGAGGGGCCCGTGGCCAACGTGGCGGGAGCGCGCCCGCGTGGCAGTGGGAGTCACTGTCGTGGGGCCAGGCGCGCTACGAAATTTTGCAAAAAGGATGCGGCCGCGGGGATCGATCCCGCGAGCTCGCGATGCAATCGAACGGACTGAACCACTGCGGTGTTGCGCGCTCGTTGTCAGTAAACACCACGCAGAGAGGATATGGTTACGGTTCGCGCAAAGACTGAATTTTTATCTGACGAAACTGACGAGTGTTCGTTGCTCGACTGACAGAGATTCAGAAAACTCGCCGGCGATCAACGGCACGGTGGCGCTCGAACTTGGACGTATGGATGCGTGCAGATCATGCGCAAGCAGAGGGAGGAAGGAGGCGAAGGTGGATGCTCACCACCGTTGCAGAAAGAGGCAAGGCTCGGTGATGACGCGCGCTGACGGTTGACGGACGAAGGCAGTCGAGGACGGCGGCGTGGTCTCGGGGCTCCTCCGCGGCTGCTCCGGTGTCGAACGCGTAGAGGGACGACGAGGCGATCTCGTTTCAGCAAACGATTGGTGTGGGGAAGCTCTGCAACGTCGACGAGACCTTCGGGTTCAGAAACGGAGGCGCGGTGGCCAGAGAGGAAGAAGAACGCGGCGGCGAATTGGGTGCTTACCCGGGACGATCTGGTGTCCAGCAGAGGGAGGAGAGGGTGGCTAGGTGATTCCCGTGCAGAGGTGGCTAGGTGGGGGCGGAACGCGGCGGCGCCATCGAGTTCTTCAGAGGCTCGCCGGCAGGACAGGTTACAGAGAGGGGTAGCTCGACGGGGAGGAGGCGATTGGCGGCGCTGGCGATGGAAGGAGGAACCCTAGACGCTAGGGTTAGGCTCCAGGGCTAGGGCGAGCACTTATAGGCGCCACGGCGCTCTCCTGGCCGCCGGAGTCGCGCGCGGTGCCGCGGTGGCACCGGCCGATTGCGCGTCGTACGGGGTGACGAAGGCGAAAAAGAAGCTGGCGCGAATCTTGAAGCAAGGCGAAGCGGTAAGTGGGGTTTGAGCGGGCTGGGTCGCGCGCGGGGTAGGCTTAGCGGGCTGGGCTGCTTAGCTGCCACGCGCGCAGCTGGTTTCTTTCCTTTTTTTTTCTGTTTTTTTTTTTGTAGATTGCTTTTGGAAGAAAAATGTTAAGGTTTTAGTTAGTAAAAATTACAGAAAAAATTAGTTTAGCCTTGTTATGTAATTATAAACCATATTGTAAGATTGGATTTCAAAAATTGAGTTTTAAAATGATAGTTTGTATTGAACCCAAATTAGAGGAATGTTCATATTAATAAACCATTTATAAAACATGCATTTAAATAGGGTCACCCTAGGGTTTTTGGAATGAATTAGAGGGTACAAAAGTGTGGTGAACTTTTATGGATTCAAAAAGGGTACTGGTTTTGAGAATTGGTTTGAATTTGAAAATGATTTAGGAATTAATGATTTGAATTAATTGATTGGAATATTGGTTTGATTAAAACCAACAATTTGAGGAGTGATCATAATTGAATTATTTGGAAAACAAGGAAAGGTTTTGTCTTGCAATTCTTTGCTTGAAAAGATTGTAACAGACAAGTGTGAAACAAGGTTTGATTCATTATGAAAACAATGCAACAGAAATGAAAATGAGGATGATGCCATGATGCATTGCATAAATTAAACAAAGAAGTAAAACAACTAGGGTGTTTTCATACTTGGATGTTACAAAACGCCCCCCCTTGAAGGAATCGCGCCCCGAGATTCCCTACTGAGATGTGAAAAGGTCCGGATACTTCTTGCGAAGATCCTCTTCGGTCTCCCACGTTGCCTCTTTATCGGAATGATGCGACCATTGGACTTTCAAGAACTTGGTGCTCTTGTTGCGAGTCTTACGCTCGGTCTCATCGAGAATACGAATAGGTGCTCCTCATAAGATAGATCATCTTGCAGTTCAATGGAATCATGATCAACTGCACGATCTGGATCTTTGAAACACTTCTTGAGTTGTGACACGGAACACATCGTGCACCTTGGATAGTTTTTCTGGAAGTTCAAGACGATAAGCATTCTCTGCACGTCTTGAGAGGATGTTGAAAGGGCCAATGTATCTTGGTGCAAGTTTTCCTTTCACACCAAAACGATGAGTGCCTCTGAGGGGAGTTACACGGAGATATGCTTTGTCACCAGGTGCATAGACCATGTCCCGGTGCTTGCTATCATAATAGCTCTTCTGACGAGACTGAGCAATCCTGAGATTGTCACGAATGATACGAACTTTCTCCTCGGCTTCCTTAACAATGTCAGGGCCTAAAAGTGAACGTTCGCCAGCTCCAGACCAATTGATTGGACTCCTGCATCTGCGACCATACAGTGCCTCAAATGTGCCATGCCTAGGCTTGCCTGGTAGCTGTTGTTGTAGGAGAATTCAGCATATGGAAGGCAATCCTCCCATTTCATGCCAAAGGAGAGACCACATGCTCTGAGCATATCATCGAGAATCTGATTGACTCTTTCGACTTGCCCTTGAGACTGAGGGTGATAAGCTGTGCTGAACAGCAGTTTGGTGCCCAATGCTTCTTGAAAGCTCTTCCAGAAATGAGAAGTGAAAATACTTCCACGGTCTGAGCTTATTTCCAATGGAACACCATGAAGAGGAACAACCTTTGCTGTGTAGAGCTCTGCTAACTGGCTAGCTGAGATAGTTTCCTTTACAGCATAGAAGTGAGCAACCTTAGTGAGACGATCAATAACAACGAAGATTGCATCGTTGCCCTTTTTGGACTTTGGAAACCCAGTAACGAAGTCCATTTCAATCATGTCCCACTTCCACTCAGGAATTTTCAGAGGTTGGAGTAGACCTGCTGTCTTCTGATGGACTGCCTTAACACGTTGACAAACGTCGCATTCAGAAACGTATTGAGCAATTTCACGTTTCATGCCAGGCCACCAATACAGAGTCTTGAGATCCTGGTACATGAATGGATAGAGGAGTTTCATGAGCCTCCTTGAGAATGATATCCTTGAGACTTTGAATCTGAGGGACTGCAATGCGCCCTTCGAAGAACACAGTTCCCTTGTCATCAATTGAGAAGGACTTGAACTTATCACTGCCCTCTTGATTTGCTCTACCATCTTCTTGATTTCATTATCACGAAGTTGTTCAGAACGAATCTTGTCCTCGAGAGTTGGCTGGCTGTCAAGCTAGCACCTTCAGGAACAAGACCAAGGTTCAGCTTCTGGAATTCTTCATGAAGTGGAGGTTGGCTTTCCATGATCATGAGATTATTGCAATAGGATTTGCGACTGAGAGCGTCGGCCATAACATTAGCCTTGCCTGGAGTGTAAGAAATGGTGAGATCAAAGTCTTTAATCTTCTCAATCCATCTCCTTTGCCTGAGGTTCAGATCTGGCTGAGTGAAGATGTAGACTCTTGTGATCGGAAAAGATTTCAGTTTTGTTACCCAACAAGTATTGTCTCCATTTCTTGAGGGCAAACACAACTGCTGCAACTTGAGTGGGATAGTTTTGCTCATGTGGGTTCAACTGACGTGAAGCATAAGCCACAACTTGACGTTCTTGCATAAGAACTGCTCCTAGGCCTTGGAGAGATGCATCACAGAATATCTGGAAAGGTTTGGTGGTGTCGGGGCCAACTAGAACATGTGGAAGTGAGTTTAGTCTTCAGGAGGTTGAAACTCTCATCACATTGTGGAGTCCCAAACGAAATTTTGTCCTTCTTTGTGAGATCAGTGAGAGGTTTAGCAATCTTGGAAAAGTTTTGGACGAAACGACGGCAATAGCTAGCCAAGCCAAGAAAACTTCTAACTTGCTTCACCGTCTTAGGGGGTTTCCAATCAACAATTGCCTTAACCTTTTCAGGATCAATGGCAATGCCTTTGGCAGAGATGAATATGACCAAGATATGCAACTTCTGGGATCCAGAACTCACATTTGGAAAACTTGGCATACAGACGATGCTCGCGAAGTTTCATGAGAGAGTGAGACAAGGTGTTCTCCATGCTCTTCCTCGGATTTTGAGTAGACTAGAATGTCATCAAGATATACCACGAACTTGTCGAGGTATTCGTGGAAGACAGAATTCATGAGTCTTGAGAACGTTGCCGGTGCATTGGTGAGACCAAAGGACATGACGGTGTATTCATATAGACCGTAACGAGTGGTGAAAGCTGTCTTAGAATCTTCCTTCTGATCTTTATCTGATGGTACCCCATCCTCAAGTCCAACTTTGAGAATTGAGGCTCCAGCAAGTTGATCAAAAAGATCATCGATACGAGGAAGTGGATACTTGTTCTTGATTGTTTTCTCGTTGAGAGACGATAGTCAACCACGAGTTTTTTGTTTGATCCTTCTTGGCAACAAACAGAGTTGGGCAACCCCAAGCGGAGGAACTAGGCTGAATGTAACCTTTGTCCATGTACATATCGATTTGCTCCTTCAACAATTTCAGTTCAGGAGGAGCTATCTTGTATGGATGCTTAGAGATTGGAGCAGTACCTGGCTCAAGCTCGATCACGAACTCAACTGCTCTGTCCGGAGGCATCCCTCAACTCTTCTGGAAAGACGTCAGGGAATTCACAAACCACCGGAACATTTTCAATTGCAGGAAGGGGTTTGGCATCGAGGCTGAACAGCTGAACAGAACTTGATCCATATGGAGAATAGACTATCTGGCCTGAAGTGTGGGAGAGAGTTATTGACTTTTGAGCACAGTCAATTTTTGCTTTGTGGGTCTTCAACCAATCCATACCTAGAATGACATCAATGTCAGAATTTCCCAGCAACATGAGTGAAGCAAGGAATATGCGACCTCCAATTAGGATCTCATTGTCCATGCTTATCTTGGATGTCAACATTTGCGGTCCCGGAGAGTGAACAATCATTTGATTGCTTACCGGAACCAGAACTAGTTTGTATGCTTTTGCAAAAATCTTTGACACAAAGGAATGCGATGCTCCAGTATCAAACAACACTTTAGCTGGAATAGAGTTTACGGGTAATATACCGAGAACGACGTCAGCAGCTTCCTCAGCTTTGTCGGCCTTGATATGGTTCACCCTCGCGTTCCTCCCGGCAGGCCTGTTGTTGGAGTTGAAGGCTTTAGCCGGGGGAGCACGAACCATTGCCTGGTTGGTGTTGGGGCGAGGGAGGGGTAGCTGCTTCTGAGTGCACTTATCAGCATAGTGTCCAGTCTCCTTGCACTTGTAGCAAGTGACGACACGAGAAGGACCTGGCCTTGGCTGCCCCATAGGGAACCTCTGACCCTGCATCTGAGATGGGTTGGGTGGCGGGGACCAAAGCCTGGAGAAGCTTGGGCATTTGGAGCCCGAGTGACAGCACCATTTGGCACCCAGATGCGGCGCTTCTGCGGAGGGGTGGTCATGTTGGAGGAACCACCCTCACGCGAGTGCTTGCGCGACTCTTCGAACGCCTTGCGCCCATTCTCCTCATTGAGCGCAGTGTTCACAAGCTCCACGAAGTCCTTGCACTTGATGTTTGTGAGAGCGTACTTCAGTTCCGGGTTAAAACCTCGGCGGAACCTTGCCATCTTCTTGGCTTCAGTGGACACTTCGTCACCAGCGTACCGAGAGAGACGATTGAACTCGTTCTGGTAGCCGAGGACGTCCAGCTTGCCCTGTCTGAGAGAGCAGAATTCCTCACGCATCCTTTCCATGAGACCATCCGGATTGTGCTTCAGGAAGGCATCCCTGAAACATCCCCAGGTGATAGGAAAGCCAGCTCTCATGGTCTGGTAGTTCTCCCACCAAAGCTGCCTGACCCTTCAGTAGGTAGGTGGCATACTTGACCTTATCCTCTTCCGCAACATGAGCAATCTCCAGAGCTCTTGCTACGTCACGGATCCAGTCATCAGCATCCAGGGGCTCACGTGTTGCCACGAAAGCTTTTGGGCCCAAGCTGAGGAAATCCTTGATGTGACCCTTGGAGCATTCTGGTTGTGGTGCTGGTTAGCCTGGATCTGGGCCATCTGTGTCACCACTTGGGTCATCTGAGCTAACAGTTCCCCCATTGGTGGTGGCGGAGGCGGTTGTTCCTGGTTGGAGGCATCCTGAACAGAATTCGTTTTAGCACAACAACAGAAAAGGATAGACTTGGTAACCGAAAGATAGATATTCCGACGCATGAATAGATAACCAACAGGTACATCATCACATGTTCAAATACATCAGAATATCCAACAGACCAATACATGGTTCGAATGCCGAAGGATAACTAAACATAGCTAGGAATGGATACAACGGTACTCCCATGCTCATCACGCAGGACGGCGGTGAGTAGTACGACGAGAGATACGGTGCGGAGGAATCCCACGGAAGTAGGTATCACGACGATCCTGTAGATAGGAACTGCTCTGAGAGCAACTCTCGGTGTGGTGAAGTAGAAAGCGTCGTGTCCCTGCTCCATAGCGGGGAATCCCTGTGTAAACCAGCTCCGAGGTCGAGAAGTGGGCCTCTGATCGGCTCGTAACCTCCAGCATCTGGCAGAGGAAAGCCAAGTGTCTGAGTGAAACGTGCAAAGCGCTCGTCTCCAACGAAGTCTGTGGTGTACGTCGCCAGACGCGTCAACGCGAGGTAGAGCTGCTCCCTGACTGAGGCCAACTCCTGAGCAAGTGTGGAAGCAACGGCGTCACTGTGCCACACGAACTGGGCAGTGGTGTGCAGCCTGGAGCATCATCCTCGTAGGTATCCAGGTTGCGGTGGAGAGTGAAGTGAGCTCCCGCTGCCGTGATGTAACCACGGGGGATGTGACGATAGATGGAATCATCAAACCCCCAGTAGTCAGCACGGAGAACGGTGAGACTCACGTACGCTGCCTGCTGCACGGCCATATCCACTGTGGAACCTACTGCCTCGTAGCGGTGGGCAATGCTCCTGCCATCATCCGACAGAATGTAGACGATGGCCCGGTAGAAAGTCTGATCGAACTCGCGCTGGTGCTCGTAGACCTGGTACTCTGGTGCCCAACGGAACCCCAGATAGGTAACCATGTCTCTCAGCATCTCCGGAAAACCGGCGGTGCTCTCACAGCGAGTCATGCGAACCACCTGCGGGTAGTAGCTGAGACCCATCTGCAGATGATTTGGAAGGTTTTGATTAGACTCCGGTAGATGAAAAAGGATGTGGAAAACAACAACAAGGTTGAACGGACGATAAGGATGTTGAAAATAACATGATATCGAAGCAACATCGGGAAAACGAGACCAAAAGTCCTGAGGTACTAAGGAGAACCCAAAACACGTGAAATCCTAACTTGAAAGTTTAGATGAGAACAGAAAACAACGTTGCACTTCCTTACCAGAAAAGGGTGGGTGGTGGGAAAGAAGAAAAATGGCAGAATTCCTACTCTCACGTTCATTTTTCCTGTATAGCTACAAAATAGTTTCTAGACTCAACTGCGACCAGTAAAAAGGGATCCTACAGGCAGACAGGCTCTGATACCCTTTGTCGCACCCTGGCTTCTAAGGGATACTCATCGTACGAACTGGATAGTAGGTGCTTGGATTATGGGGCATAACTGCTCCCACGTCCCAGCTTCCTGGTAGGCCTGCGCTTATGCGAGACAACACAAGCCCTACTATTCCACCGTCGATGTAAACTATCCATTAGGAGTCACAGGCACTACTGTCGACGTACTTCATAACAAGCACGGACGGTACGTCAACAGCTTTGAACGAATGATGATCACAACTTATCTCTAAGACACAAAAGATATAAATAAAGTTGCAACTGGCCTTCACTAAGGCAGAAATAGCAAATACAATCATCCAGAGGACACATGTCCCAACATAACATCCATTACAACAGCGGAAGCAATCAAAGGTGTCTGGGTACAGACAAATCCAACAGGCTTAAGAAGCCGGGGAAAATAAAGAAGACGAAGCCCATCCACGTAGGTCCTGGATCCAGCCCTGGTCCAGCTAACTACTCGTCTGCAGTCTCGTCGAACTCCACAAAGTAGCCATCCTGGTGGTCATCGTAGCCGTAGTCGTACTCTGCGTAAACCACAGCCCCAACGGGGTCACTACATCCAAGTACTGGCAAGCAAGACTCACACTTCATCAAAGAGTTACCCGTCAACACAAGCACAGATGACTTGGGTTCAACGGAAAGAAGGGGTTATACAACATGCTGCAACTGGCTGCGCTGACCAACTACAGAGATTCTATCATATCCAACTATTAGAAAGGGGATAAGATCGAGTGTTGTAACCAACTGGAAGATAACTTCAACCAAACCCATCCTGGATCTCGCCCCTTATCCAAAGAAGCAACCCGAGGATAACTCACACCGTTGGATTAAGATGAATCAAGTTATTTGTGTGAATAACCTATTACTAGTCAAATTATTAATCATTGGGTGAAACATGATTGATCATTATGTTGAAGTTGTCCTGAGTACTTGTTAGCCAGTACTTTCACCAAGTAATCCATAACCGCGGAAAACACGGCTTCTCGAGAAGATTATCCCTGCAGGTTGCACCAATTTGGCCGTACACGCAAGAATAACCGCCATGGGATGCCTCCCACCAAGCGGGGTACTCTACACAAACCAACCATTCTCCGCATCAAGCCCAAAGCACCTTGGGCGCACGGCTAATCGAGCCCAGAAGAAAATGGACCCTCATAGCACTCTAAGAACGTGTCCCCCTATATGCCGACTACAAAAGTTCCACCCTGCGCTGGGCTCGCAAAACCATGCATGCGGCAAATAGAAAGCACGAACTAAATGAGATGATTTGGACGAGATGCGAATCAGGTCAAGTTGAGGGGGGCGCCCATACTCGCTTCCCACATGCGGGTAGTGCGCTCATCATGGATCAGTAGACAAGACCCTTTTCCTATTAGGGTCGACACTAGCAGGCTCCAAAACCTCTCATGGGCCTCCTGCCGGTGCCTTATCATCAAATTATCATTAACAGTAATAACATTAGCATGATTGATTGATTGATTAGACATCGAGCCCCCAGAACATAATAAAGATATAATAACTGAAAGTAACGAGGTAACAGACTCGAGCAAAACAACCTAAGCATGCTAGTAAGACACTGGCTCATTCAATGGGTTGTAGGAGGGGTGATGAGGCAATATCATGGGTTACAAGATTCATGTGATATGTTCGTAACAGAAACATCTACCACTAGGGCTAGCAAGTATAGACAACGGAAAGTATCGGCAACCAGGGTTGAAAGGAACACGATGGTTCATGTGAGTGATAACTTGCCTGGCAGCTCAGTAGCCGGGTACTGGGCTAGGTCCTGAGTAGTGGTGTCGTAAGGATCGTCGGTCTCAACGTAGTCGTCGTCTATTCGAGAAGAAGCAAACAGACAAAGCAGGAAGGTAAACAAACATTGCCATGGTATTGTGCACAATCAATATGATGCATGACAAATTAATAGTGCAGCAAAATAAACTGACTAACATGATAGCACAATTAAATGGACCCATATGCAAGGGTTGCATATGGAAAAGGATCCATTGAAATAAGTGGAACAAATGTTTTACAATTATTTATTAGGTGATAGTTGTTATCATGATGCATGCATGATGATGATAACAAGATAACAAATTAAATGCAATTGGAATGAGGGTTAACAAGTTAAGAAAACATTTATCAAGTTTGGAATTTTGTTACTTAATGGTGTTAACAAATAGTGATTGTTTTCAACAAGTTAAAGTGCTCAAAGCAATTAACAGAATTTATATTTGAAGAGGTTATCAAATTTTAGTTCGATTACATGTTTCACATTTTGTAATTGGACTTAGGATTATTTATTTATGAATTAAACAATATTAAACAATTTTTAATTGAATTAAACAAGATTTGAATTGTTTAGGCAATTTAAATTATTCAAACCAGAAAACAAAAATTATATTTGAATAGGGTATTTAAAATGGTATGAAAAACATATTTTATTTGTATTTATTGGATTAGTAAATAATTAGTTATGGAATTATTACAAATGGCATTTGAATTATTTGGATTTGAATTTAAATTGCATTTTGAAAATTCAAAACAGAACACAAATTGGATATTTGGAAAGTTTAGCAAATTTGGATCAGAATTCATATAAAGTTTTTATTTAATAGACTTACAGATTAAAAGTTATTGAATTTTAAAGATTATAGTTTATTCTGCCAATTTAAAAGGAATTGGAAAATTAACAGATTCGATTAAATACGTTTGTTACCGTGCAGGAATTGTACCCACACGCTGCCAGGAGGGGCCCGTGGCCAGCGTGGCGGGAGCGCGCCCGCGTGGCAGTGGGAGTCACTGTCGCGTGGGGCCAGGCGCGCTACGAAATTTTGCGAAAAAGGATGCGGCCGCGGGGGATCGATCCCGCGAGCTCGCGATGCAATCGAACGGACTGAACCACTGCGGTGTTGCGCGCTCGTTGTCAGGTAACACCACACAGAGAGGATATGGTTACGGTTCGCGCAAAGACTGAATTTTTATCTGACGAAACTGACGAGTGTTTGTTGCTCGACTGACAGAGAATTCAGAAAACTCGCCGGCGATCAACGGCACGGTGGCGCTCGAACTTGGACGTATGGATGCGTGCAGATCATGCGCAAGCAGAGGGAGGAAGGAGAAGAAGGTGGATGCTCACCACCGTTGCAGAAAGAGGCAGAGGCTCGGTGATGACGCGCGCTGACGGTGACGGTGACGAAGGCAGTCGAGGACGGCGGCGTGGTCTCCGGGCTCCTCCGCGTCTGCTCCGGTGTCGAACGCGTAGAGGACGACGAGGCGATCTCGTTTCAGCAAACGATTGGTGTGGGGAAGCTCTGCAACGTCGACGAGACCTTCGGGTTCAGAAACGGAGGCGCGGTGGCCGGAGAGGAAGAAGAACGCGGCGGCGAATTGGGTGCTTACCCGGGACGATCTGGTGTCCAGCAGAGGGAGGAGAGGGTGGCTAGGTGATTCCCGTGCAGAGGTGGCTAGGTGGGGGCGGAACGCGGCGGCGCCATCGAGTTCTTCAGAGGCTCGCCGGCGGGACAGGTTACAGAGAGGGGTAGCTCGACGGGGAGGAGGCGATTGGCGGCGCTGGCGATGGAAGGAGGAACCCTAGACGCTAGGGTTAGGCTCCAGGGCTAGGGCGAGCACTTATAGGCGCCACGGCGCTCTCCTGGCCGCCGGAGTCGCGCGCGGTGCCGCGGTGGCACCGGCCGATTGCGCGCCGTACGGGGTGACGAAGGCGAAAAAGAAGCTGGCGCGAATCTTGAAGCAAGGCGAAGCGGTAAGTGGGGTTTGAGCGGGCTGGGTCGCGCGCGGGGTAGGCTTAGCGGGCTGGGCTGCTTAGCTGCCGCGCGCGCAGCTGGTTTCTTTCCTTTTTTTATTTTTCTGTTTAATTTTTTTTTGTAGATTGCTTTTGGAAGAAAAATGTTAAGGTTTTAGTTAGTAAAAATTACAGAAAAAATTAGTTTAGCCTTGTTATGTAATTAGAAACCATATTGTAAGATTGGATTTCAAAAATTGAGTTTTAAAATGATAGTTTGTATTGAACCCAAATTAGAGGAATGTTCATATTAATAAACCATTTATAAAACATGCATTTAAATAGGGTCACCCCTAGGGTTTTTGGAATGAATTAGAGGGTACAAAAGTGTGGTGAACTTTTATGGATTCAAAAAGGGTACTGGTTTTGAGAATTGGTTTGAATTTGAAAATGATTTAGGAATTAATGATTTGAATTAATTGATTGGAATATTGGTTTGATTAAAACCAACAATTTGAGGAGTGATCATAATTGAATTATTTGGAAAACAAGGAAAGGTTTTGTCTTGCAATTCTTTGCTTGAAAAGATTGTAACAGACAAGTGTGAAACAAGGTTTGATTCATTATGAAAACAATGCAACAGAAATGAAAATGAGGATGATGCCATGATGCATTGCATAAATTAAACAAAGAAGTAAAACAACTAGGGTGTTTTCATACTTGGATGTTACAATGGGCATTTCCTGTATTCAATAAAACTCGTCTATTTGGACCTTTCTAGGCAATTTTAGTGATCAATAGCACACTATTTGGTTGTTTGGGGACAATTTGGGCATTTCTGGTATTCATTAAAAATCATCGATTTGGTCCGTTCTCGCAGTTTCCATGAGCTATACTACACTGTTTGGGCGTCCATCAAAAATTTCATGGGAATTTCTGGCAATTATTAAAACTCGTGAATCGGTCCTATGTTGCAGTTTTCGTGATCTGTAGCACAATGTTTGGGGGTCCAGGGACAATTTCATGGGCATTTCTTTCATTCACTAAATATTTTCGACTTGGTCCTATCTCGCAGTTTCTGTGAGCTATAGCACACTTATTTTATGTCTGGGGACAATTTCATGGGAATTTCTTGCATCCATTAAAACTCGTCGATTTGGACCTATCTCTAAGTTTTCACGAGCTATAACACACAGTTTGGGCGTCTCTGGAAAATTTAATGGGTATTTCTAGGAGTTATTAAACTCATAGATTTGGTCCTATGTTGCAATTTTCGTGTGCTATAGCACAATGTTTGGGGGTCTGGGGACAATTTCATGGGCATTTCCTGTATTCAATAAAACTCGTCTACTTGGACCTTTCTAGGCAATTTTTGTGATCTATAGCACACTGTTTGGTTTTCCGGGACAATTTGGGCATTTTTGGTATTCATTAAAAATCGTCAATTTGGTCCGTTCTCGCAGTTTCCATGAGCTATACTACACTGTTTGGGCGTCCGTCCAAAATTTCATGGGCATTTCTGGCAATTATTAAAAATTGTAGATTTGATCCTATATTGCAATTTCCGTGAGCTATAACACACTGTTTGGGGGTCTGTGGAAAATGTAATGGGCATTTTTAGCAGTTATTAAAACTCGTAAATTTGGTCCTATGTTGCAATTTCCGTGAGCTATAGCACACTGTTTGGGTGTCTCGGGACAATTTCATGGGCATTTCTTGCATCCATTAAAACTCGTCGATGTGGTCCTACCCCGTAGTTTTCACGAGCTATAGCACACAGTTTGGGCGTCTGTGGAAATTTTCATGGGCATTTCTTGCATCCATTAAAACTCGTCGATTTGGTCCTATCTCGAAGTTTTTACGAGCTATAGCACACAGTTTGGGCGTCTGTGGAAAACTTAATGGGCATTTCTAGCAGTTACTAAAACTCGTATATTTGGTCGTATGCTGCAATTTCCGTGAGCTATAGCACACTGTTTGGGGGTCTGGGGACAATTTCATGGGCATTTCATATATTCAATAAAACTCGTCTATTTGGACCTTTTTAGGCAATTGTTGTGATCAATATCACACTGTTTGGTTGTTTGGGGGAGAATTTGGGCATTTCTGGTATTCATTAAAAATTGTTGATTTGGTCCGTTCTCGCGGTTTCCACAAGCTATACTACACTGTTTGGGTGTCCATCGAAAATTTCATTGGAATTTCTGGCAATTATTAAAACTCATAGAATTGGTCGTATGTTGAAGTTTTCGTGATCTATAACACAATGTTTGGGGGTCCAGGGACAATTTCATGGGCATTTCTTGCATTCACTAAATTTTTTCGATTTGGTCCCATCTCGCAGTTTGCGTGAGCTATAGCACACTTATTGGATGTCTGGGGACAATTTCATGGGAATTTCTTGCATCCATTAAAACTCGTCGATTTGGACATATCTCAAAGTTTTCACGAGCTATAACAAACAGTTTTGCCGTCTCTGGAAACTTTAATGGGTATTTCTAGCAGTTATTAAAACTCGTAATTTGGTCCTATGTTGCAATTTTCGTGTGCTATAGCACACTGTTTGGGGGTCTGGGGACAATTTCATGGGCATTTGTTGTATTCAATAAAACTCGTACTTGGACATTTCTAGGCAATTTTTGTGATCTATAGCACATTGTTTGGTTGTCCGGGGACAATTTGGGCATTTTTGGTATTCATTAAAAATCGTCGATTTGGTCCGTTCTCGCCGTTTATATGAGCTATAATACACTGTTTGGACATCCGTCGAAAATTTCATGGGCATTTCTGGCAATTATTAAAAATCGTAGTTTGATCCTATGTTGCAATTTTCGTGAGCTATAGCACACTGTTTGGGGGTCCGGAGACAATTTAATGGGCATTTCTTGCATTCACTAAAAATCGTCGATTTGATCCTATCTCGCCCTTTGCGTGAGCTATAGCACACTTATTGTATGTCGGGGGATGATTGCATGGGAATTTCTTGCATCACTTAAAACTCGTCGATTTGGTCCTATCTCGAAGTTTTCACGAGCTATAGCACACAGTTTGGGCGTTTGTGGAAAATTTAATGGGCATTTCTAGCAGTTATTAAAACTCGTAAATTTGGTCCTATGCTGCAATTTTTGTGAGCTATAGCACACTGTTTGGGTGTCTGGGGACTATTTCATTGGCATTTCTTGCATCCATTAAAACTCATCGATGTGGTCCTATCCCGCAGTTTTCACGAGCTATAGCACACTTATTGGATGTCTGGGGACAATTTCATGTGCATTTCTTGCATCCATTAAAACTCGTTGATTTGGTCCTATCTCGAAGTTTTCACGAGCTATATCACACAATTTGGGCGTCTGTGGAAAATTTAATGGGCATTTCTAGCAGTTATTAAAACTCGTAGATTTGGTCCTATGTTGCAATTTTCGTGTGCTATAGCACACTGTTTGGGGGTCTGGGGACAATTTCATGGGCATTTGTTGTATTCAATAAAACTCGTCTACTTGGACATTTCTAGGCAATTTTTGTGATCTATAGCACATTGTTTGGTTGTCCGGGGACAATTTGGGCATTTTTGGTATTCATTAAAAATCGTCGATTTGGTCCGTTCTCGCCGTTTCCATGAGCTATAATACACTGTTTGGACATCCTTCGAAAATTTCATGGGCATTTCTGGCAATTATTAAAAATCGTAGATTTGATCCTACGTTGCAATTTTCGTGAGCTATAGCACACTGTTTGGGGGTCCGGGGACAATTTAATGGGCATTTCTTGCATTCACTAAAAATCGTCGATTTGGTCCTATCTCGCCCTTTGCGTGAGCTATAGCACACTTATTGTATGTCGGGGGATGATTGCATGGGAATTTCTTGCATCACTTAAAACTCGTCGATTTGGTCCTATCTCGAAGTTTTCACGAGCTATAGCACACAATTTGGGCGTTTGTTGAAAATTTAATGGGCATTTCTAGCAGTTATTAAAACCCGTAAATTTGGTCCTATGCTGCAATTTTTGTGAGCTATAGCACACTGTTTGGGTGTCTGGGGACTATTTCATTGCATTTCTTGCATCATTAAAACTCGTCGATGTGGTCCTATCCCGCAGTTTTCACGAGCTATAGCACATAGTTTGGGCGTCTGTGGAAAATTTCATGGGCATTTCTTGCATCCATTAAAACTCGTTGATTTGGTCCTATCTCGAAGTTTTCACGAGCTATATCACACAATTTGGGCGTCTGTGGAAAATTTAATGGGCATTTCAAGCAGTTATTAAAACTCGTATATTTGGTCGTATGCTGCAATTTTCGTGAGCTATAGCACACTGTTTGGGTGTCTGCGAACAATTTCATGGGAATTTCCTGTATTCAGTAAACCTCGTCTATTTGGACCTTTCTAGGCAATTTTTGTGATCAATAGCACACTGTTTGGTTGTTTGGGGACAATTTGGGCATTTCTGGTATTCCGTAAAAATCGTCGATTTGGTCCGTTCTCGAAGTTTCCACGGGCTATACTACACTGTTTGGGTGTCCATAAAAAATTTCATTGGTATTTCTGGCAATTATTAAAACTCGTAGAATTGGTCCTATGTTGCAGTTTTCGTGATCTATAGCACAATGTTTGGTGGTCCAGGGACAACTTCATGGGCATTTCTTGCATTCACTAATTTTTTTTCGATTTGGTCCTATCTCACAGTTTGCGTGAGATATAGCACACTTATTGGTTGTCTGGGGACATTTTCATGGGAATTTCTTGCATCCATTAAAACTCGTCGATTTGGACCTATCTAAAAGTTTTCACGAGTTATAACACACAGTTTGGGTGTCTCTGGAAACTTTAATGGGTATTTCTAGCAGTTATTAAAACTCGTAGATTTGGTCCTTTGTTGCAATTTTCGTGTGCTATAGCACACTGTTTGGGGGTCTGGGGACAATTTCATGGGCATTTGTTGTATTCAATAAAACTCGTCTACTTGGACATGTCTAGGCAATTTTTGTGATCTATAGCACATTGTTTGGTTGTCCGGGGACAATTTTTGGCATTTTTGGTATTCATTAAAAATCGTCGATTTGGTCCGTTCTCGCCGTTTCCATGAGCTATAATACACTGTTTGGACATCCGTCGAAAATTTTATGGGCATTTCTGGCAATTATTAAAAATCGTAGATTTGGTCCTATGTTGCAAGTTTCGTGAGCTATAGCACATTGTTTGGGGGTCCGGGGACAATTTAATGGGCATTTCTTGCATTCACTAAAAATCGTTGATTTGGTCCTATCTCGCCGTTTGCGTGAGCTATAGCACACTTATTGTATGTCCGGGGATGATTGCATGGGCATTTCTTGCATCACTTAAAACTCGTCGATTTGGTCCTATCTCGAAATTTTCACGAGCTATAGCACACAGTTAGGGCGTCTGTGGAAAATTTAATGGGTATTTCTAGCAGTAATTAAAACTCGTAAATTTTGTCCTATGTTGCTATTTTCGTGAGCTATCGCATACTGGTTGGGTGTCTCGGGACTATTTCATTGGCATTTCTTGCATCCATTAAAACTCGTCGATGTGGTCCTATCCCGCAGTTTTCACGAGCTATAGCACATAGTTTGGGGTTCTGTGGAAAATTTCATGGGCATTTCTTGCATCCATTAAAACTCGTTGATTTGGTCCTATCTCGAAGTTTTCACGAGCTATATCACACAATTTGGGCGTCTGTGGAAAATTTAATGGGCATTTCTAGCAGTTATTAAAACTCGTATATTTGGTCGTATGGTGCAATTTTCGTGAGCTATAGCACACTGTTTGGGTGTCTGCGGACAATTTCATGGGCATTTCCTGTATTCAGTAAAACTCGTCTATTTGGACCTTTCTAGGCAATTTTTGTGATCAATAGCACACTGTTTGGTTGTTTGGGGACAATTTGGGCATTTCTGGTATTCAGTAAAAATCGTCGATTTGGTCCGTTCTCGAAGTTTCCACGGGCTATACTACACTGTTTGGGTGTCCATAAAAAATTTCATTGGTATTTCTGGCAATTATAAAACTCGTTGGTCCTATTGCAGTTTTCGTGATCTATCACAATGTTTGGTGGTCCGGGGACAACTTCATGGGCATTTCTTGCATTCACTAATTTTTTTTCGATTTGGTCCTATCTCACAGTTTGCGTGAGATATAGCACACTTATTGGATGTCTGGGGACAATTTCATGGGAATTTCTTGCATCCATTAAAACTCGTCGATTTGGACCTATCTAAAAGTTTTCACGAGTTATAACACACAGTTTGGGTGTCTCTGGAAACTTTAATGGGTATTTCTAGCAGTTATTAAAACTCGTAGATTTGGTCCTATGTTGCAATTTTCGTGTGCTATAGCACACTGTTTGGGGGTCTGGGGACAATTTCATGGGCATTTGTTGTATTCAATAAAACTCGTCTACTTGGACATTTCTAGGCAATTTTTGTGATCTATAGCACATTGTTTGGTTGTCCGGGGACAATTTTGGGCATTTTTGGTATTCATTAAAAATCGTCGATTTGGTCCGTTCTCGCAGTTTCCATGAGCTATAATACACTGTTTGGACATCCGTCGAAAATTTTATGGGCATTTCTGGCAATTATTAAAAATCGTAGATTTGGTCCTATGTTGCAATTTTCGTGAGCTATAGCACACTGTTTGGGGGTCCGGGGACAATTTAATGGGCATTTCTTGCATTCACTAAAAATCGTTGATTTGGTCCTATCTCGCCGTTTGCGTGAGCTATAGCACACTTATTGTATGTCCGGGGATGATTGCATGGGCATTTCTTGCATCACTTAAAACTCGTCGATTTGGTCCTATCTCGAAATTTTCACGAGCTATAGCACACAGTTAGGGCGTCTGTGGAAAATTTAATGGGTATTTCTAGCAGTAATTAAAACTCGTAAATTTGGTCCTACGTTGCTATTTTCGTGAGCTATCGCATACTGGTTGGGTGTCTCGGGACAATTTCATGGGCATTTCTTGCATCCATTAAAACTCGTCGATGTGGTCCTATCCCGCAGTTTTCACGAGCTATAGCACATAGTTTGGGGTTCTGTGGAAAATTTCATGGGCATTTCTTGCATCCATTAAAACTTGTTGATTTGGTCCTATCTCGAAGTTTTCACGAGCTATATCACACAATTTGGGCGTCTGTGTAAAATTTAATGGGCATTTCTAGCAGTTATTAAAACTCGTATATTTGGTCGTATGCTGCAATTTTCGTGAGCTATAGCACACTGTTTGGGGGTTTGCGGACAATTTCATGGGCATTTCCTGTATTCAATAAAACTCGTCTATTTGGACCTTTCTAGGCAATTTTTGTGATCGATAGCACACTGTTTGGTTGTTTGGGGACAATTTGGGCATTTCTGGTATTCAATAAAAATCGTCGATTTGGTCCGTCTCGAAGTTCCACGGGCTATACTACACTGTTTGGTGTCCATAAAAAATTTCATTGGTATTTCTGGCAATTATTAAAACTCGTAGAATTGGTCCTATGTTGCAGTTTTCGTGATCTATAGCACAATGTTTGGTGGTCCAGGGACAACTTCATGGGCATTTCTTGCATTCACTAATTTTTTTCGATTTGGTCCTATCTCACAGTTTGCGTGAGAATAGCACTTATTGGATGTCTAGGGAATTTCATGGGAATTTCTTGCATCCATTAAAACTCGTCGATTTGGACCTATCTAAAAGTTTTCACGAGTTTATAACACACAGTTTGGGTGTCTGGAAACTTAATGGGTATTTCTAGCAGTTATTAAAACTCGTAGATTTGGTCCTAGTTGCAATTTCCGTGTGTATAGCACACTGTTTGGGGTCTGGGGACAATTTCATGGGCATTTGCTGTATTCAATAAAACTCGTCTACTTGGACATTTCTAGGCAATTTTTTTGATCTATAGCACATTGTTTGGTTGTCCGGGGACAATTTGGGCATTTTTGGTATTCATTAAAATTCGTCGATTTGGTCCGTTCTCGCAGTTTCCATGAGCTATAATACACTGTTTGGACATCCGTCGAAAATTTATGGGCATTTCTGGCAATTTAAAAATCGTAGATTTGGTCCTATGTTGCAATTTTCGTGAGCTAACACACTGTTTGGGGTCCGGGACAATTTAATGGGCATTTCTTGCATTCACTAAAAAATCGTCGATTTGGTCCTATCTCGCCGTTTGCGTGAGCTAGCACACTTATTGTATGTCCGGGATGATTGCATGGGCATTTCTTGCATCACTTAAAACTCGTCGATTTGGTCCTACCTCGAAGTCACGAGCTATAGCACACAGTTAGGGCGTCTGTGGAAAATTTAATCGGTATTTCTAGCAGTTATTAAAACTCGTAAAATTTGGTCCTATGTTGCAATTTTCGTGAGCTATCGCACACTGTTTGGGTGTCTCGGGATAATTTCATGGGCATTTCTTGCATCCATTAAAACTCGTCGATGTGGTCCTATCCCGCAGTTTTCACGAGCTATAGCACATAGTTTGGGCGTCTGTGGCAAATTTCATGGGCATTTCTTGCATCCATTAAAACTCGCCGATTTGGTCCTATCTCGAAGTTTTCACGAGCTATATCACACAGTTTGGGTCTGTGGAAAATTTAATGGGCATTTCTAGCAGTTATTAAAACTCGTATTTGGTCGTATGCTGCAATTTTCGTGAGCTATAGCACTATTTGGGTCTGCGGACAATTTCATGGGCATTTCCTGTATTCAATAAAACTCGTCTATTTGTACCTTTCTAGGCAATTTTTGTGATCAATAGCACACTGTTTGTTGTTTGGGACAATTTGGGCATTTCTGGTATTCATAAAAAATCGTCGATTTGGTCCGTTCTCGAAGTTTCCACGGGCTATACTACACTGTTTGGGTGTCCATAAAAAATTTCATTGTCATTTCTGGCAATTATTAAAACTCGTAGAATTGGTCCTATGTTGCAGTTTTCGTGATCTATAACACAATGTTTGGTGGTCCAGGGAAAACTTCATGGGCATTTCTTGTATTCAATAAAACTCGTCTATTTGTACCTTTCTAGGCAATTTTTGTGATCAATAGCACACTGTTTGGTTGTCTGGGGACAATTTGGGCATTTCTGGTATTCATTAAATATCGTCGATTTGGTCTGTTCTCGCAGTTTCCATGAGCTATACTACACTGTTTGGGTGTCCATCGAAAATTTCATTCTAATTTCTTTCAATTATTAAAACTCATAGAATTGGTCCTATGTTGCAGTTTTCGTGATTTATAGCACAATGTTTGGGGGTCCAGGGACAATTTCATGGGCATTTCTTGCATTCACTAATTTTTTTTGATTTGGTCCTATCTCGCAGTTTGCATGACCTATAGCACACTTATTGGATGTCTGGGGACAATTTCATGGGAATTTCTTGCATCCATTAAAGCTCGTCGATTTGGACTCATCTAAAAGTTTTCACGAGATATAACACACCGTTTGGGTGTCTCTGGAAAACTTAATGGGTATTTCTAGCAGTTATTAAAACTCGTAGATTTGGTCCTATGTTGCAATTTTCGTATGCTATAGCACACTGTTTGGGGGTCTGGGGACAATTTCATGGGCATTTGTTGTATTCAATAAAACTCCTCTATTTCTATGCAATTTTTGTGATCTATAGCACATTGTTTGGTTGTTCGGGGACAATTTGGGTAATTTTGGTATTCATTAAAAATCGTCGATTTCGTCGTTCTCGCAGTTTCCATGAGCTACTACACTGTTTGGACGTCGTAAAAAATTTCATGGGCATTTCTGGCAATTATTAAAAGAGATTTCGTCCATGTTGCAATTTTCGTGAGCTATAGCACACCATTTGGGGGTCCGGGGACAATTTAATGGGCATTTCTTGCATTCACTAAAAATCGTCGATTTGGTCCTATCTCGCCGTTTGCGTGAGCTATAGCACACTTATTGTATGTCCGGGGATCATTTCATGGGCATTTCCTGCATCACTTAAAACTCGTCGATTTGGTCCTATCTCGAAGTTTTCACGAGCTATAGCACACAGTTTGGGCGTCTTTGGAAAATTTAATGGGCATTTCTAGCAGTTATTAAAACTCGTAAATTTGGTCCTATGTTGCAATTTTAGTGAGCTATAGCACACTGTTTGGGTGTCTGGGGACAATTTCATGGGCATTTCTTGCATCCATTAAAACTCGTCGAGGTGATCCTATCCTTTAATTTTCACGAGCTATAGCACATAGTTTGGGCGTCTGTGGAAAATTTCATGGGCATTTCTTGCATCCATTAAAACTCGTCGATTTGGTCCTATCTCGAAGTTTTCACGAGCTATATCACACAGTTTGGGTGTCTGTGGAAAATTTAATGGGCATTTCTAGCAGTTATTAAAACTCGTATATTTGGTCATATGCTGCAATTTTCGTGAGCTAGCACACTGTTGGGTGTTCGGGACAATTTCATGGGCATTTCTTGCATCCATTAAAACTCGTCGATGTGGTCCTACCCCGTAGTTTTTCACGAGCTATAGCACACAGTTTGGGCGTGTGTGGAAATTTTCATGGGCATTTCTTGCATCATTAAAACTCGTCGATTGGTCCTATCTCGAAGTTTTTACGAGCTATAGCACATAGTTTGGGCGTCTGGAAAACTTAATGGGCATTTCTAGCAGTTACTAACTCGTATATTTGGTTATGCTGCAATTTCCGTGAGCTATAGCACACTGTTTGGGGGTCTGGGGACAATTTCATGGGCATTTCATATATTCAATAAAACTCGTCTATTTGGACCTTTCTAGGCAATTGTTGTGATCAATATCACACTGTTTGGTTGTTTGGGGGAGAATTTGGGCATTTCTGGTATTCAGTAAAAATTGTGATTTGGTCCGTTCTCGCGTTTCCACGAGCTACTACACTGTTTGGGTGTCCATCGAAAATTTCATTGGCATTCTGGCAATTATTAAAACTCATAGAATTTGGTCGTATGTTGAAGTTTTCGTGATCTATAAACATTTGGGGGTCCAGGGACAATTTCATGGGCATTTCTTGCATTCACTAAATTTTTTCGATTGGTCCCATCTCGCAGTTTGCGTGATAGCACACTTATTGGATGTCTGGGACAATTTCATGGGAATTTCTTGCATCCATTAAAACTCGTCGATTTGGACCTATCTCAAAGTTTTCACGAGCTATAACAAACAGTTTTGCCGTCTCTGGAAACTTTAATGGGTATTTCTAGCAGTTATTAAAACTCGTAGATTTGGTCCTATATTGCAATTTTCGTGTGCTATAGCACACTGTTTGGGGGTCTGGGGACAATTTCATGGGTTGTATTCAATAAAACTCGTCTACTTGGACATTTCTAGGCAATTTTTGTGATCTATAGCACATTGTTTGGTTGTCCGGGGACAATTTGGGCATTTTTGGTATTCATTAAAAATCGTCGATTTGGTCCGTTCTCGTAGTTTCCATGAGCTATAATACACTGTTTGGACATCCGTCGAAAATTTCATGGGCATTTCTGGCAATTATTAAAAATCGTAGATTTGGTCCTATGTTGCAATTTTCGTGAGCTATAGCACACTGTTTGAGGGTCCGGGGATAATTTAATGGGCATTTCTTGCATTCACTAAAAATCGTCGATTTGGTCCTATCTCGCCGTTTGCGTGAGCTATAACACACTTATTGTATGTCCGGGGATGATTGCATGGGCATTTCTTGCATCACTTAAAACTCGTCGATTTGGTCCTCCCTCGAAGTTTTCACGAGCTATAGCACACAGTTAGGGCGTCTGTGGAAAATTTAATGGGTATTTCTAGCAGTTATTAAAACTCGTAAATTTGGTCCTATGTTGCAATTTTCGTGAGCTATCGCACACTGGTTGGGTGTCTCGGGACAATTTCATAGGCATTTCTAGCATCCATTAAAACTCGTCGATGTGGTCCTATCCCGCAATTTCACGAGCTATAGCACATAGTTTGGGCGTCTGTGGAAAATTTCATGGGCATTTCTTGCATCCATTAAAACTCGTCGATTTGGTCATATCTCGAAGTTTTCACGAGCTATAGCACACTGTTTGGGGGTTTGCGGACAATTTCATGGGCATTTCCTGTATTCAATAAAACTCGTCTATTTGGACCTTTCTAGGCAATTTTTGTGATCGATAGCACACTGTTTGGTTGTTTGGGGACAATTTGGGCATTTCTGGTATTCAATAAAAATCGTCGATTTGGTCCGTTCTCGAAGTTTCCACGGGCTATACTACACTGTTTGGGTGTCCATAAAAAATTTCATTGGTATTTCTGGCAATTATTAAAACTCGTAGAATTGGTCCTATGTTGCAGTTTTCGTGATCTATAGCACAATGTTTGGTGGTCCAGGGACAACTTCATGGGCATTTCTTGCATTCACTAATTTTTTTCGATTTGGTCCTATCTCACAGTTTGCGTGAGATATAGCACACTTATTGGATGTCTGGGGACAATTTCATGGGAATTTCTTGCATCCATTAAAACTCGTCGATTTGGACCTATCTAAAAGTTTTCACGAGTTATAACACACAGTTTGGGTGTCTCTGGAAACTTTAATGGGTATTTCTAGCTGTTATTAAAACTCGTAGATTTGGTCCTATGTTGCAATTTCCGTGTGCTATAGCACACTGTTTGGGGGTCTGGGGACAATTTCATGGGCATTTGCTGTATTCAATAAAACTCGTCTACTTGGACATTTCTAGGCAATTTTTGTGATCTATAGCACATTGTTTGGTTGTCCGGGGACAATTTTGGGCATTTTTGGTATTCATTAAAATTCGTCGATTTGGTCCGTTCTCGCAGTTTCCATGAGCTATAATACACTGTTTGGACATCCGTCGAAAATTTTATGGGCATTTCTGGCAATTATTAAAAATCGTAGATTTGGTCCTATGTTGCAATTTTCGTGAGCTATAGCACACTGTTTGGGGGTCCGGGGACAATTTAATGGGCATTTCTTGCATTCACTAAAAATCGTCGATTTGGTCCTATCTCGCCGTTTGCGTGAGCTATAGCACACTTATTGTATGTCCGGGGATGATTGCATGGGCATTTCTTGCATCACTTAAAACTCGTCGATTTGGTCCTACCTCGAAGTTTTCACGAGCTATAGCACACAGTTAGGGCGTCTGTGGAAAATTTAATCGGTATTTCTAGCAGTTATTAAAACTCGTAAATTTGGTCCTATGTTGCAATTTTCGTGAGCTATCGCACACTGTTTGGGTGTCTCGGGATAATTTCATGGGCATTTCTTGCATCCATTAAAACTCGTCGATGTGGTCCTATCCCGCAGTTTTCACGAGCTATAGCACATAGTTTGGGCGTCTGTGGAAAATTTCATGGGCATTTCTTGCATCCATTAAAACTCGTCGATTTGGTCCTATCTCGAAGTTTTCACGAGCTATATCACACAGTTTGGGCGTCTGTGGAAAATTTAATGGGCATTTCTAGCAGTTATTAAAACTCGTATATTTGGTCGTATGCTGCAATTTTCGTGAGCTATAGCACACTGTTTGGGGGTCTGCGGACAATTTCATGGGCATTTCCTGTATTCAATAAAACTCGTCTATTTGTACCTTTCTAGGCAATTTTTGTGATCAATAGCACACTGTTTGGTTGTTTGGGGACAATTTGGGCATTTCTGGTATTCAGTAAAAATCGTCGATTTGGTCCGTTCTCGAAGTTTCCACGGGCTATACTACACTGTTTGGGTGTCCATAAAAAATTTCATTGGCATTTCTGGCAATTATTAAAACTCGTAGAATTGGTCCTATGTTGCAGTTTTCGTGATCTATAACACAATGTTTGGTGGTCCAGGGAAAACTTCATGGGCATTTCTTGTATTCAATAAAACTCGTCTATTTGTACCTTTCTAGGCAATTTTTGTGATCAATAGCACACTGTTTGGTTGTCTGGGGACAATTTGGGCATTTCTGGTATTCATTAAATATCGTCGATTTGGTCTGTTCTCGCAGTTTCCATGAGCTATACACACTGTTTGGGTCTCCATCGAAAATTTCATTCTAATTTCTTTCAATTATTAAAACTCATAGAATTGGTCCTATGTTGCAGTTTTCGTGATTTATAGCACAATG
The DNA here is from genome assembly GCA_028641055.1 of Alopecurus myosuroides. Lineage (NCBI taxonomy): Eukaryota > Viridiplantae > Streptophyta > Magnoliopsida > Poales > Poaceae > Alopecurus > Alopecurus myosuroides. Next base: position 37,772 of record JAPCYS010002687.1, read on the forward strand.
TTTGGGGGTCCAGGGACAATTTCATGGGCATTTCTTGCATTCACTAATTTTTTTTGATTTGGTCCTATCTCGCAGTTTGCATGACCTATAGCACACTTATTGGATGTCTGGGGACAATTTCATGGGAATTTCTTGCATCATTAAAGCTCGTCGATTTGGACGTCTAAAAGTTTTCACGAGATATAACACACCGTTTGGGTGTCTCTGGAAAATTAATGGGTATTTCTAGCAGTTTATTAAAACTCGTAGATTTGGTCCTATGTTGCAATTTTCGTATGCTATAGCACACTGTTTGGGGGTCTGGGGACAATTTCATGGGCATTTGTTGTATTCAATAAAACTCTATTTCTATGCAATTTTGTGATCTAGCAGCATTGTTGGTTGTTCGGGGACAATTTGGGTAATTTTGGTATTCATTAAAAATCGTCGATTTCGTCCGTTCTCGCAGTTCCATGAGCTATACTACACTGTTTGGACATCCGTAAAAAATTTCATGGGCATTTTGGCATTATTAAAAATCAGAGATTTCGTCCCATGTTGCAATTTCGTGAGATAGCACACATTTGGGGGTCCGGGACAATTTAATGGGCATTTCTTGCATTCACTAAAAATCGTCGATTTGGTCCTATCTCGCCGTTTGCGTGAGCTATAGCACACTTATTGTATGTCCGGGGATCATTTCATGGGCATTTCCTGCATCACTTAAAACTCGTCGATTTGGTCCTATCTCGAAGTTTTCACGAGCTATAGCACACAGTTTGGGCGTCTTTGGAAAATTTAATGGGCATTTCTAGCAGTTATTAAAACTCGTAAATTTGGTCCTATGTTGCAATTTTAGTGAGCTATAGCACACTGTTTGGGTGTCTGGGGACAATTTCATGGGCATTTCTTGCATCCATTAAAACTCGTCGAGGTGATCCTATCCCTTAATTTTCACGAGCTATAGCACATAGTTTGGGCGTCTGTGGAAAATTTCATGGGCATTTCTTGCATCCATTAAAACTCGTCGATTTGGTCCTATCTCGAAGTTTTCACGAGCTATATCACACAGTTTAGGTGTCTGTGGAAAATTTAATGGGCATTTATAACAGTTATTAAAACTCGTATATTTGGTCATATGCTGCAATTTTCGTGAGCTATAGCACACTGTTTGGGTGTCTCGGGACAATTTCATGGGCATTTCTTGCATCCATTAAAACTCGTCGATGTGGTCCTACCCCGTAGTTTTCACGAGCTATAGCACACAGTTTGGGCGTCTGTGGAAATTTTCATGGGCATTTCTTGCATCCATTAAAACTCGTCGATTTGGTCCTATCTCGAAGTTTTTACGAGCTATAGCACACAGTTTGGGCGTCTGTGGAAAACTTAATGGGCATTTCTAGCAGTTACTAAAACTCGTTAATATTTGGTCGTATGCTGCAATTTCGTGAGCTATTGGGGGTCTGGGACAATTTCATGGGCATTTCATATTCAATAAAACTCGTCTATTTGGACCTTTCTAGGCAATTGTTGTGATCATATCACACTGTTTGGTTTTGTGGGGAGAATTTGGGCATTTCTGGTATTCATTAAAAATTGTTGATTTGGTCCGTTCTCGCGGTTTCCACGAGCTATACTACACTGTTTGGGTGTCCATCGAAAATTTCATTGGCATTTCTGGCAATTATTAAAACTCATAGAATTGGTCGTATGTTGAAGTTTTCGTGATCTATAACACAATGTTTGGGGGTCCAGGGACAATTTCATGGGCATTTCTTGCATTCACTAAATTTTTTCGATTTGGTCCCATCTCGCAGTTTGCGTGAGCTATAGCACACTTATTGGATGTCTGGGGACAATTTCATGGGAATTTCTTGCATCCATTAAAACTCGTCGATTTGGACCTATCTCAAAGTTTTCACGAGCTATAACAAACAGTTTTGCCGTCTCTGGAAACTTTAATGGGTATTTCTAGCAGTTATTAAAACTCGTAGATTTGGTCCTATATTGCAATTTTCGTGTGCTATAGCCACACTGTTTGGGTCTGGGGACAATTTCATGGGTTGTATTCAATAAAACTCGTCTACTTGGACATTTCTAGGCAATTTTTTTGATCTATAGCACATTGTTTGGTTGTCCGGGGACAATTTGGGCATTTTTGGTATTCATTAAAAATCGTCGATTTGGTCCGTTCTCGCCGTTTATATGAGCTATAATACACTGTTTGGACATCCGTCAAAAATTTCATGGGCATTTCTGGCAATTATTAAAAATCGTAGTTTGATCCTATGTTGCAATTTTCGTGAGCTATAGCACACTGTTTGGTGGTCCGGGGATAATTTAATGGGCATTTCTTGCATTCACTAAAAATCGTCGATTTGGTCCTATCTCGCCCTTTGCATGAGCTATAGCACACTTATTGTATGTCGGGGGATGATTGCATGGGAATTTCTTGCATCACTTAAAACTCGTCGATTTCGTCCTATCTCGAAGTTTTCACGAGCTATAGCACACAGTTTGGGCGTTTGTGGAAAATTTAATGGGCATTTCTAGCAGTTATTCAAACTCGTAAATTTGGTCCTATGCTGCAATTTTTGTGAGCTATAGCACACTGTTTGGGTGTCTGGGGACTATTTCATTGGCATTTCTTGCATCCATTAAAACTCATCGATGTGGTCCTATCCGCAGTTTTTCACGAGCTAGCACACTTATTGGATGTCTGGGGACAATTTCATGGGCATTTCTTGCATCCATTAAAACTCGTTGATTTGGTCCTATCTCGAAGTTTTCACGAGCTATATCACACAATTTGGGCGTCTGTGGAAAATTTAATGGGCATTTGTAGCAGTTATTAAAACTGGTAGATTTGGTCCTATGTTGCAATTTTCGTGTGCTATAGCACACTGTTTGGGTGTCTGGGGACAATTTCATGGGCATTTCATATATTCAGTAAAACTCGTCTATTTGGACCTTTCTAGGCAATTTTTGTGATCAATATCACACTGTTTGGTTGTTTGGGGGAGAATTTGGGCATTTCTGGTATTCAGTAAAAATTGTTGATTTGGTCCGTTCTCGCGGTTTCCACGAGCTATCCTACACTGTTTGGGTGTCCATAAAAAATTTCATTGGTATTTCTGGCAATTATTAAAACTCGTAGAATTGGTCCTATGTTGAATTTTTCGTGATCTATAACACAATGTTTGGTGGTCCAGGGACAATTTCATGGGCATTTCTTGCATTCACTAAATTTTTTCGATTTGGTCCCATCTCGCAGTTTGCGTGAGCTATAGCACACTTATTGGATGTCTGGGGACAATTTCATGGGAATTTCTTGCATCCATTAAAACTCGTCGATTTGGACCTATCTAAAAGTTTTCACGAGTTATAACACACAGTTTTGCCGTCTCTGGAAACTTTAATGGGTATTTCTAGCAGTTATTAAAACTCGTAGATTTGTTCCTATGTTGCAATTTTCGTGTGCTATAGCACACTGTTTGGGGGTCTGGGGACAATTTCATGGGTTGTATTCAATAAAACTCGTCTACTTGGACATTTCTAGGCAATTTTTGTGATCTATAGCACATTGTTTGGTTGTCCGGGGACAATTTGGGCATTTTTGGTATTCATTAAAAATCGTCGATTTGGTCCGTTCTCGCAGTTCCATGAGCTATACACTGTTTGGACATCGTCGAAAATTTCATGGGCATTTCTGGCAATTATTAAAAATCGTAGATTTGATCCTATGTTGCAATTTTCGTGAGCTATAGCACACTGTTTGGGGGTCCGGGGACAATCTAATGGGCATTTCTTGCATTCACTAAAAATCGTCGATTTGGTCCTATCTCGCCCTTTGCGTGAGCTATAGCACACTTATTGTATGTCGGGGGATGATTGCATGGGAATTTCTTGCATCACTTAAAACTCGTCGATTTGGTCCTATCTCGAAGTTTTCACGAGCTATAGCACACAATTTGGGCGTTTGTGGAAAATTTAATGGGCATTTCTAGCAGTTATTAAAACTCGTAAATTTGGTCCTATGCTGCAATTTTTGAGCTATAGCACACTGTTTGGTGTCTGGACTATTTCATTGGCATTTCTTGCATCCAATAAAACTCATCGATGTGGTCCTATCCCGCAGTTTTCACGAGCTATAGCACATAGTTTGGGCGTCTGTGGAAAATTTCAAGGGCATTTCTTGCATCCATTAAAACTCGTTGATTTGGTCCTATCTCAAAGTTTTCACGAGCTATATCACACAATTTGGGCGTCTGTGGAAAATTTAATGGGCATTTCAAGCAGTTATTAAAACTATATTTGGTCGTATGCTGCAATTTTCGTGAGCTATCACACTGTTTGGTGTCTGGGACAATTTCATGGGCATTCCTGTATTCAGTAAAACTCGTCTATTTGACCTTTCTAGGCAATTTTTGTGATCAATAGCACACTGTTTGTTGTTTGGGGACAATTTGGGCATTTTGGTATTCAGTAAAAATCGTCGATTTGGTCCGTTCTCGAAGTTTCCACGGGCTATAACACTGTTTGGGTGTCATAAAAAATTTCATTGGTATTTCTGGCAATTATTAAAACTCGTAGAATTGGTCCTATGTTGCAGTTTTCGTGATCTATAGCACAATGTTTGGTGGTCCAGGGACAACTTCATGGGCATTTCTTGCATTCACTAATTTTTTTTCGATTTGGTCCTATCTCACAGTTTGCGTGAGATATAGCACATTATTGGATGTCTGGGGACAATTTCATGGGAATTTCTTGCATCCTTAAAACTCGTCGATTTGGACCTATCTAAAAGTTTTCACGAGTTATAACACACATTTGGGTTCTCTGGAAACTTTAATGGGTATTTCTAGCAGTTATTAAAACTCGTAGATTTGGTCCTATGTTGCAATTTTCGTGTGCTATAGCACACCGTTTGAGGGTCTGGGGACAATTTCATGGGCATTTGTTGTATTCAATAAAACTCGTCTACTTGGACATTTCTAGGCAATTTTGTGATCTATAGCACATTGTTTGGTTGTCCAGGGACAATTTGGGCATTTTGGTATTCATTAAAAATCGTCGATTTGGTCCGTTCTCGCAGTTTCATGAGCTATAATACACTGTTTGGACATCCGTCGAAAATTTCATGGGCATTTCTGCAATTATTAAACTCGTAGATTTGATCCTATGTTGCAATTTCCGTGAGCTATAGCACACTGTTTGGGGTCGGGGACAATTTAATGGGCATTTCTTGCATTCACTAAAAATCGTCAATTTGGTCCTATTCGCCCTTTGCGTGAGCTATAGCACACTTATTGGTTGTGGGGATGATTGCATGGGCATTTCTGCATCACTTAAAATCGTCGATTTGGTCTATCGAAGTTTTCACGAGCTATAGCACACAATTTGGGCGTTTGTGGAAAAATTTAATGGGCATTTCTAGCAGTTATTAAAACTCGTAATTTGGTCCTATGCTGCAATTTTTGTGAGCTATAGCACACTGTTTGGGTGTCTGGGGACTATTTCATTGGCATTTCTTGCATCCATTAAAACTCATCGATGTGGTCCTATCCCGCAGTTTTCACGAGCTATAGCACATAGTTTGGGCGTCTGTGGAAAATTTCATGGGCATTTCTTGCATCATTAAAACTCGTTGATTTGGTCCTATCTCGAAGTTTTACGAGCTATATCACACAATTTGTCTGTGGAAAATTTAATGGGCATTTCTAGCAGTTATTAAAACTCGTATATTTGGTCGTATGCGCAATTTTCGTGAGCTATAGCACACTGTTTGGGGTCTGGGACAATTTCATGGGCATTTCCTGTATTCAGTAAAACTCGTTATTTGGACCTTTCTAGGCAATTTTTGTGATCATAGCACACTGTTTGGTTGTTTGGGGACAATTTGGGCATTTCTGGTATTCATTAAAAATCGTCGATATGGTCCGTTCTCGAAGTTTCCACGGGCTATAACACTGTTTGGGTGTCCATAAAAAATTTCATTGGTATTTCTGGCAATTATTAAAACTCGTAGAATTGGTCCTATGTTGCAGTTTTCGTGATCTATAGCACAATGTTTGGTGGTCCGGGACAACTTCATGGGCATTTCTTGCATTCACTAATTTTTTTTCGATTTGGTCCTATCTCACAGTTTGCGTGAGATATAGCACACTTATTGATGTCTGGGGACAATTTCATGGGAATTTCTTGCATCCATTAAAACTCGTCGATTTGGACCTATCTAAGTTTTCACGAGTATAACACAGTTTGGGTGTCTCTGGAAACTTTAATGGGTATTTCTAGCAGTTATTAAAACTCGTAGATTTGGTCCTATGTTGCAATTTCGTGTGCTATAGCACACTGTTTGGGGGTCTGGGGACAATTTCATGGGCATTTGTGTATTCAATAAAACTCGTCTACTTGGACATTTCTAGCAATTTTTGTGATCTATAGCACATTGTTTGGTTGTCCGGGGACAATTCTGGGCATTTTGGTATTCATTAAAAATCGTCGATTTGGTCCGTTCTCGCAGTTTCCATGAGCTATAATACACTGTTTGGATCCGAAAATTTTATGGGCATTTCTGGCATTATTAAAAATCGTAGATTTGGTCCTATGTTGCAATTTTCGTGAGCTATAGCACACTGTTTGGGGGTCCGGGACAATTTAATGGGCATTTCTTGCATTCACTAAAATTTTTGTCCTATCTTTTGCGTGAGCTATAACACACTTATTGTATGTCCGGGGAATTGCATGGGCATTTCTTGCATCATTAAAACTCGTCGATTTGGTCCTATCTCGAAATTTTCACGAGCTATAGCACACAGTTAGGGTCTGTGGAAAATTTAATGGGTATTTCTAGCAGTTTAAAACTCGTAAATTTGGTCCTATGTTGCATTTTCGTGAGCTATCGCATACTGTTTGTGTCTCGGGACAATTTCATGGGCATTTCTTGCATCCATTAAAACTCGTCGATGTGGTCCTATCCCGCAGTTTTCACGAGCTATAGCAGATAGTTTGGGGTTCTGTGGAAAATTTCATGGGCATTTCTTGCATCCATCAAAACTCGTTGATTTGGTCCTATCTCGAAGTTTTCACGAGCTATATCACACAGTTTGGGCGTCTGTGGAAAATTTAATGGGCATTTCTAGCAGTTATTAAAACTCGTATATTTGGTCCTATGCTGCAATTTTCGTGAGCTATAGCACACTGTTTGGGGGTCTGCGGACAATTTCATGGGCATTTCCTGTATTCAATAAAACTCGTCTATTTGGACCTTTCTAGGCAATTTTGTGAATAGCACACGTTTGGTTGTTTGGGACAATTTGGGCATTTCTGGTATTCAAAAAATCGTCGATTTGGTCCGTTCTCGAAGTTTCCACGGCTACTACAGTTTGGGTGTCCATAAAAAATTTCATTGGCATTTCTGGCGATTATTAAAACTCGTAGAATTGGTCCTATGTTGCAGTTTTCGTGATCTATAGCACAATGTTTGGTGGTCCAGGGACAACTTCATGGGCATTTCTTGCATTCACTAATTTTTTCGATTTGGTCCTATCTCGCAGTTTGCGTGAGATATAGCACACTCATTGGATGTCTGGGGACAATTTCATGGGAATTTCTTGCATCCGTTAAAACTCGTCGATTTGGACCTATCTAAAAGTTTTCACGAGCTATAACACACAATTTGGGCGTCTCTGGAAACTTTAATGGGTATTTCTAGCAGTTATTAAAACTCGTAGATTTGGTCCTATGTTGCAATTTTCGTGTGCTATAGCACACTGTTTGGGGGTCTGGGGACAATTTCATGGGCATTTGTTGTATTCAATAAAACTCGTCTACTTGGACATTTCCAGGCAATTTTTGTGATCTATAGCACATTGTTTGGTTGTCCGGGGACAATTTGGGCATTTTTGGTATTCATTAAAAATCGTCGATTTGGTCCGTTCTCGCAGTTTCCATGAGCTACAATACACTGTTTGGACATCCGTCGAAAATTTCATGGGCATTTCTGGCAATTATTAAAAATCGTAGATTTGGTCCTATGTTGCAATTTTCGTGAGCTATAGCACACTGTTTGGGGTCCGGGACAATTTAATGGGCATTTCTTGCATTCACTAAAAATCGTCGATTTGGTCCTATCTCGCCGTTTGCGTGAGCTATAGCACACTTATTGTATGTCCGGGGATGATTGCATGGGTATTTCTTGCATCACTTAAAACTCGTCGATTTGGTCCTACCTCGAAGTTTTCACGAGCTATAGCACACAGTTAGGACGTCTGTGGAAAATTTAATGGGTATTTAGCAGTTATTAAAACTCGTAAATTTGGTCCTATGTTGCAATATTCGTGAGCTATCGCACACTGTTTGGGTGTCTGGGATAATTTCATGGGCATTTCTTGCATCCATTAAAACTCGTCGATGGTCCTATCCCGCAGTTTTCACGAGCTATAGCACATAGTTTGGGCGTCTGTGGAAAATTTCATGGGCATTTCTTGCATCATTAAAATCGTCGATTTGGTCCTATCTCGAAGTTTTCACGAGCTATATCACACAGTTTGGGCGTCTGTGGAAAATTTAATGGGCATTTTAGCAGTTATTAAAACTCGTAGATTTGGTCCTATGCTGCAATTTTCGTGAGCTATAGCACACTGTTTGGGGGTCTGCGGACAATTTCATGGGAATTTCCATTCAATAAAATCGTATTTGTACCATTCTAGGCAATTTTGTGATCAATAGCACACTGTTTGGTTGTCCGGGACAATTTGGCATTTCTGGTATTCATAAAATCGTCGATTGGTCCGTTCTCGAAGTTTCCACGGCTATACACACTGTTTGGGTGTCCATAAAATTTCATGGCATTTCTGGCAATTAAAACTCGTAGATTTGGTCCTATGTTTCAGTTTTCGTGATCTATAACACTGTTTGGTGGTCCGGGAAATTCATGGGCATTTCTTGCATTCACTAATTTTTTCGATTTGGTCCTATCTCAGTTTGCGTGAGATATAGCACACTCATAGGATGTCTGGGACAATTTCATGGAATTTCTTGCATCCATTAAAACTCGTCGATTTGGACCTATCTAAAAGTTTTCACGAGCTATAACACAAAGTTTGGGCGTCTGTGGAAAATTTAATGGGCATTTCTAGCAGTTATTAAAACTCGTATATTTGGTCGTATGCTGCAATTTTCGTGAGCTATAGCACACTGTTTGGGGGTCTGCGGACAATTTCATGGGAATTTCCTGTATTCAATAAAACTCGTCTATTTGTACCTTTCTAGGCAATTTTTGTGATCAATAGCACATGTTTGGTTGTTGGGGACAATTTGGGCATTTCTGGTATTCAGTAAAAATCGTCGATTTGGTCCGTTCTCGAAGTTTCCACGGCTATACACACTGTTTGGGTGTCCATAAAATTTCATGGCATTTCTGGCAATTATTAAAACTCGTAGAATTGGTCCTATGTTGCAATTTTCGTGAGCTATAGAACACTGTTTGGGGGTCCGGGGACAATTTAATGGGCATTTCTTGCATTCACTAAAAATCGTTGATTTGGTCCTATCTCGCCGTTTGCGTGAGCTATAACACACTTATTGTATGTCCGGGGAGGATTGCATGGGCATTTCTTGCATCATAAAACTCGTCGATTTGGTCCTATCTCGAATTTTCACGAGCTATAGCACACAGTTAGGGCGTCGTGGAAAATTTAATGGTATTTCTAGCAGTAATTAAAACTCGTAAATTTGGTCCTATGTTGCATTTTCGCTATCGCATACTGTTTGGTGTCTCGGGACAATTTCATGGGCATTTCTTGCATTCCATAAAACTCGTCGATTGGTCCTATCCGCAGTTTTGAGCTATAGCACATAGTTTGGGTTCTGTGGAAATTTCATGGGCATTTCTTGCATCCATTAAAACTCGTTGATTTGGTCCTATCTCGAAGTTTTCACAGCTATATCACACAATTTGGGCGTCTGTGGAAAATTTAATGGGCATTTCTAGCAGTTATTAAAACTCGTATATTTGGTCCTATGCTGCAATTTTCGTGAGCTATAGCACACTGTTTGGGGTCTGGGACAATTTCATGGGCATTTCCTGTATTCAATAAAACTCGTCTATTTGGACCTTTCTAGGCAATTTTTGTGATCATAGCACACCGTTTGGTTGTTTGGGACAATTTGGGCATTTCTGGTATTCATTAAAAATCGTCGATTTGGTCCGTTCTCGAAGTTTCCACGCTATACTACACTGTTTGGGTGTCCAAAAATTTCATTGGCATTTCTGGCGATTATTAAAACTCGTAGAATTGGTCTATGTTGCAGTTTTCGTGATCTATAGCACTGTTTGGTGGTCCAGGGACAATTCATGGGCATTTCTTGCATTCACTAATTTTTCGATTTGGTCCTATCTCGCAGTTTGCGTGAGATATAGCACACTCATTGGATGTCTGGGGACAATTTCATGGGAATTTCTTGCATCCGTTAAAACTCGTCGATTTGGACCTATCTAAAAGTTTTCACGAGCTATAACACACAATTTGGGCGTCTCTGGAAACTTTAATGGGTATTTCTAGCAGTTATTAAAACTCGTAGATTTGGTCCTATGTTGCAATTTTCGTGTTCTATAGCACACTGTTTGGGGGTCTGGGGACAATTTCATGGGCATTTGTAACATCCCAAGTATGAAAATACCCCTAGAATGTTTGATTCTTTGTGTTATTTCAAGCAATGCATCATGTCATCATTTCATTGCATTGTTTTTATTGGCATTGTTAATATTTGTTTTGCATCTGTTTTATCTTGTTTTCATAATTCAAACTCAAACAAATTCAAATGGTTATTTTCATACTTGTTCTGTTACAATTTTTGGAATAAAAATAACAAGTGAAAACAACCAAATTGTTCCTTTCTATTCCATGTTGCTAACTCCTAAAATTGTTGGTCTTAACCAAGCAATTAAATTCAACAATTCATTCCAAATCATTTCAAATCCAAACCAATCCTCAAAATCATTAACCTTTTGAATCCATACAATTCACCACCCCTTTTGCACTCTTTAAACCCTTCAAAAATCCTAGTGGTAACCCTATTCCAAAGCATGGTTTTCTTAGTGGTTTATTAATATTAAAATTCCTCTAATTTGGTTTCAAATACAACTATCATTATATAACTCAATTTTTGAAATCCAAGCTGGCAATATGTTTTCTAATTACCTAATAATGCTAAAACTAATTTCTGTAATTTTTAGTAACTCAAAAGCCATGTTTTTCTTCCTAAAGCTAAGGCTACAAAAAAAAACCAGTAGAACAAAAATAAAAATAACAAAAGGAGAGAGAGAGCACAGCAGCCCACCCCATCTATTTCTTTCCCCAAGCCCAATTTCCCTTTTCACTTAAGCCCAACTATCCTATTCTCTGGCCCATACCCCCCTCGATCATCGTCTTCTTCGTACGGCTGCAATCTGAGCGCTTCCACGTCAGTTCAGAGGAGAAGCAACGGACAGCAGCATCTTCCCCTCCCTATAAACCCTAGACCTCGAGGCCCCTTCTGCCCTAGACCTATTCTCCCTCCTTCTCCCTCAAGCCGCCTCCATTCCCTCTCTTTTCTCTCCACTCCCTCTGCTCTGTTTTCTCTGTAGCCTGCACCCGAAAGAAAAGCTCCACAAGCCGCCGTGGTCGCACGCCCTCGTTCCTCTCCGGCCGCGGTGGGGCGGGAATGGAACCGCCCCACCGCGGGCTCCCTCAACCATGCCTCGGCCAGGCCGGGGAGACGACGTAGCGCCGCCGCCGTCCATTCCTCGCCGGCCTCGCCCCTGTTCTGCTGCACGACTCCCTGCTGCTCGACCCGCACGTCCGCCCCGACCCCCTCCTTGCTCGATGGCCCTCAGGTGAGGCCGCACTCCTCCTCCCTCTCCCTCCTCTCTACCCGCAAGCACACCCCACGGCCGCCCTAGCATCTCCGGCGAGCCGCCCTAGCTACTGCCTTCGACGCTGTCAAGTTACAGAACCCACGTACTGCATCTTTTCGGATTCAGAAGAAAACAGCGCCCACCACACCTTAACCTTCCCCCGCTGCATCTCCATTCACAAATTGGTTAGCACCCTAGTGGTAGCATCCCGCAGCGCGCACCCTGGAGGTGCTGGGTTCGAGTCCCAGCCCCCACCCCTTTTGCTGCTATTTGTTCTGATTTAAGCGCAGTGCAGTTCTGAACATAACCCCCCATGTTTCCCTTCCTAACACAACTAGTGCACCAGCCCCACTGGTTATCAGCCCCAACGCACCCCAGGAGGTGGGGGGTTCGAGTCCCCCTCTCCCAAATAACCAAACTTTTATTTTCGCTTTGTTTTGGTCATAGAACAAACTGGTAATCACACCTAGGCCCCTGTTACTAAAATCTAGCCCCTGGAAAATAATTTCAAAGTCCCTAGATCCATAAAAATGGCAGATTTGCACCCAAAATTGTAAATTGCATAAGAAATTCATCCTAACTCCAATTTCAACATTTTTAATATGTTTTCAATACCAAATTAAATGTTCTATCCAAATATAAAATTTGTTTACCGTTTTGAATATTTTAAATTGGTGCAAAATTTGAAAACTTGTCAAATTCACTTAAACTTGCAAAATTCATAACTTGAGCATAAAAATTCCAAATTTCACAAACCAAATATTTTCCAATCAATTTTTCATGAACTTTCCAAATAAATTTTGTTTGCTGTTTTGAATAATTTAAATTGCTGAAAACAACTGTTTCTTGTTTATTGCATTTAAAATTGCCAAAATAATAACTTGCTCATTTTAAATCCAATTTCAACAAATGAAATATGTTTTCCATGCAAAATTAAACCCTCTTTCCAAATATAACTTTGTTTTCTGTTTTGAACAATTTAACTTGATGAAAACAACAAATGCTTGTGTGACACCTTTAAGGAACCAAAATTTCCTAACTTAATGAATGAATTTCCAAACTTGTTAAACCTTATTTCAATTTGATTCTATTGTTGTTATTTTGCTGTTTTCCTCATCCATGCATCATGCTAATTCACTTACACAATTTGATTAGTTGTAAAACAATTAATTCAACCATAATTCATGGGCTTTTCCATATGCGATCCAATTGCATGGGTCCATTTAATCCTGTTTCTATCTGTCAAGTAGTTTATTTTGATGCATCTATTAGCATGACATGCATCATCCATGGTTGTGCACCTATGCCATGATATTGATTGTCTACCTTTTCTGTATTGTTTGTTTGCTTCGTACACGACGACGTTGAGACCGACGATACTTACGACAACCCCTTCTAAGGAGTTAGCTCAGTACCACTACTGGGTTTTGCAGGCAAGTTATCACTCACATGAACCACTGTGTTCCTTTCAACATTGGTTACCGATACTTTCTGTTGTTCTTTTCTGCTAAAGCCTTAGTAGTTGTTGTTTCTGTTACGAACCCATCACATGAATCCCTTAACCTTGATATTGCCTCAACCTCATACCTAAAACCCCTTGCTTGTTGCCTTAGTCTTATCTAGCATGCTTAGGTTGTTTTTTTGCTCGAGTCTGTTACCCGTTACTTTCTGTCACTATTCCTATTACGTTGGGGGGCTCGATGTTTAATCAATCAATCATGCTAATGTTACTATTAATAATAAACTTGATGATAAGGCACCGGCAGGAGGCCCATGAGAGTTTGAAGCCTGCTAGTGTCGACCCTAAAGGAAAAGGGTCTTGTCAACTGATCCATGATGAGCGCACTACCCGCATTTGGGAAGCGAGTATGGGCGCCCCCTCAACTGACCTGATTCGCATCTCGTCCAAATCGCCTCATTTAGTTCGTGTTTCCATTGCCGCATGCATTTTTTGCGAGCCCAGGCCAGGTGGAACTTTTGTAGTCGCATATAGGGGGACACGTTCTTAGAGTGCTATGAGGGTCCCATTTTCTCTGGCTCGATTAGCCGTGCGCCCAAGGTTCTTTGGGCTTGATGCGAAGAATGGTTGGTTGTAGAGTACCCCGCTTGGTGAATGCATTTCCATCTGCGGGTTATTCTGAGTGTACGGCCAAATTGGTGCAACCCTGCAGGGATAATCTTCTCCGAGAAGCCGTTTTCCGCGGTTATGGATTACTTGGTGAAAGTACTGGCTAACAAGTACTCAGGACAACTTAAACATAAGATCAAACATGTTACACCCAATGATTAATAACTTGACTAGTAATAGGTTTGATGACACAATAACTTGATTCACCTTTAATACAACGTGTGAGTTATCCTCGGATTGCTTCTTGGATAAGGGGGCGAGATCCAGGATGGGTTTTGTTTGAAGTTATCTTTCAGTTGGTTACAATCCTTGATCTTATCTCCTTTTCTGTAGCCGGAAGTGGTAGAATCTCTGTTTGGTTACGCAGCCAGTTGCCGCATCTTTATATCCCCTTCTTTCCGTTGAACCCAAAGCATCTGTGCTTGGTGTTGACGGTTTACACTTGTGAACTGTGAGTCTTGCTTGCCAGTACTTTATGTACTGACCCCTTTGGGGCTGTGGTTTACGCAGACGACGTTTCCGAGGATCTACATGGTGGCTTACTACGTGGAGTATGACGACGAGACTGCTGACGAGTAGATAGCGGACCCGGCAGATCCGAGACTTCGTGGATGGGCTCCGTCTTTTCGTTTCGGCCTCTAGGCTATTTGGTTCTTGTCTGTACTCAGACATGTTGAATGCTTCGCTGTATTGTAATGGTGTATTGTTGGGCATGTGCCCCCCTGAATGATTGTATTTGCTATCTCTCTCTAATGAGAGCCATTTGCAACTTATTTCAATCTTTTGTGTCGTAGAGATCTGTTGTGATATCACTTGTTAAACGCCGTTCGTACCATGTGTGTATGTTTGAAGTACGTCGACGGAAGTGCCTTTGATCTCTAGTGGATGGTTTACATCGATGGAATAGCAGGGCTTGTGTTGTCGCGCATAAGCCAGCCTACCAGGAAGCTGGGACGTGGGAGCAGTTATGCCCCATAATCCAAGCACTGCTATCCATTCGTACGGTGAGTATCCCCTAGAAATCAGGGCGACAAATGGTATCAGAGCCTGTCTGCCTGTAGGATCCCTTTTTACTGGTCGCAGTTGAGTCTAGAAACTATTTTGTAGCTATATAGGAAAAATGAAACGTGAGAGTAGAATTCTGTTCATTTTTCTTCTTTCCCCACCCTCCCCCCATTTTCTGGTAAGGAAGTGCAACGTTGATTTCTCCTTCTCATCTAAACTTTCAAGTTAGGATTTCACGTGTTTTGGATTCTCCCGTAGTACCTCAGGAGTTTTGATCTCGTCCCCGTGTTGCTTCAATATCCTGTTCTTCTAAAGATCCTTTTCGTCCGATGAAATCTTGTTGTTGTTTTCCATTTCAGTTATTCTAACCGGCGTCTAATCAAAGTTTCCCCGTTCATCTCCTAAACTCTATCCATTAAAGTGTTATTTGATACCGGAGCATCACATTCCTTTGTGTCAACAATCTTTTCCACAACATACAACCCAATTCTGGTTCCACTAAGCAATCAAATCACCGTTCACTCTCCCGAATCTCAAATGTTGACTTCCAAGATAAGTAAGAACAATTCCAATTCTAATGGAGGCCACATTCCTCGTTACTCTCATGTTGATGATTCTAACATTGATGTTATTCTTGGTGTTGCATTGATGTCAATAACTTTGTTCCACCATTCTAGCCAGATAATCTATTCTCCAAATGAATCAAGTTCCATTCAGCTATACACCCTTGGTGCAAAATCTCTCCCCTTACTTGAAATGTTCCGGTGGTTTCCAAATCCCTGACGTCTATCCAATGTGCACGATGTTTTCACGTGACACAACTCAAGAGGATCTTTCCAAGAAGTATCCGGACTTTTTCTTTCTCAGTAGGAATCTCGGGGCGCGATCCTTCAAGGGGGGGCGTTTTGTAACATCCCAAGTATGAAAATACCCCAAGAATGTTTGATTCTTTGTGTATTTCAAGCAATGCATCATGTCATCATTTCATGCATTGTTTTATTATTGTTTGCATTGTTAATATTTGTTTTGCATCTGTTTTATCTTGTTTTCATAATTCAAACTCAAACAAATTCAAATGGTTATTTTCATACTTGTTCTGTTACAATTTTTGGAATAAAAAACAAGTGAAAACAACCAAATTGTTCCTTTCTATTCCATGTTGCTAACTCCTAAAATTGTTGGTCTTAACCAAGCAATTAAATTCAACAATTCATTCCAAATCATTTCAAATCCAAACCAATCCTCAAAATCATTAACCTTTTGAATCCATACAATTCACCACCCCTTTTGCACTCTTTAAACCCTTCAAAAATCCTAGTGTAACCCTATTCCAAAGCATGGTTTTCTTAGTGGTTTATTAATATTAAAATTCCTCTAATTTGGTTTCAAATACAACTATCATTATATAAACTCAATTTTTGAAATCCAGCTGGCAATATGTTTCTAATTACCTAATAATGCTAAAACTAATTTCTGTAATTTTAGTAACTCAAAAGCCATGTTTTTCTTCCTAAAGCTAAGCTACAAAAAAAAAAACCATAGAACAAAAATAAAAATAACAAAAGGAGAGAGAGAGCACAGCAGCCCACCCCATCTATTTCTTCCCCAACCCAATTTCCCTTTTCACTTAAGCCCAACTCCTATTCTCTTTCTGGCCCATACCCCCCTCGATCATCGTCTTCTTCGTACGCTGCAATCTGAGCTTCCACTCAGTTCAGAGGAGAAGCAACGGACAGCAGCATCTTCCCCTCCCTATAAACCCTAGACCTCGAGGCCCCTTCTGCCCTAGACCTATTCTCCCTCCTTCTCCTCAAGCCGCCTCCATTCCCTCTCTTTTCTCTCCACTCCCTCTGCTCTGTTTTCTCTGTAGCCTGCACCGAAAGAAAAGCTCCACAAGCCGCCGTGGTCGCACGCCCTCGGGTTCCTCTCCGGCCGCGTGGGGGCGGAATGGAACCGCCCCACCGCGGGCTCCCTCACCATGCCCTCGGCCAGGCCGGGGAGACGACGTTAGCGCCGCCGCCGTCCAATTCCTCGCCGGCCGTCGCCCCTGTTCTGCTGCACGACTCCCTGCTGCTCGACCCCGCACGTCCGCCCGACCCCTCCTTGCTCGATGGCCCTCAGGTGAGGCCGCACTCCTCCTCCCTCTCCCTCCTCTCTACCCGCAAGCACACCCCACGGCCGCCCTAGCATCTCCGGCGAGCCGCCCTAGCTACTGCCTTCGACCGCTGTCAAGTTACAGAACCCACGTACTGCATCTTTTCGGATTCAGAAGAAAACAGCGCCCCACCACACCTTAACCTTCCCCCGCTGCATCTCCATTCACAAATTGGTTAGCACCCTAGTGGTAGCATCCCGCAGCGCGCACCTGGAGGTGCTGGGTTCGAGTCCCAGCCCCCACCCCCTTTTGCTGCTATTTGTTCTGATTTAAGCGCAGTGCAGGTTCTGAACAATAACCCCCCCATGTTTCCCTTCCTAACACAACTAGTGCACCAGCCCCACTGGTTATCAGCCCCAACGCACCACCAGGAGGTGGGGGGTTCGAGTCCCCCTCTCCCAAATAACCAAACTTTTATTTTCGCTTTGTTTTGGTCATAGAACAAACTGGTAATCACACCTAGGCCCCTGTTACTAAAATCTAGCCCCTGGAAAATAATTTCAAAGTCCCTAGATCCATAAAAATGGCAGATTTGCACCCAAAATTGTAAATTGCATAAGAAATTCATCCTAACTCCAATTTCAACATTTTTAATATGTTTTCAATACCAATTAAATGGTTCTATCCAAATATAAAATTTGTTTACCGTTTTGAATATTTTAAATTGGTGCAAAATTTGAAAACTTGTCAAATTCACTTAAACTTGCAAAATTCATAACTTGAGCATAAAAATTCCAAATTTCACAAACCAAATATGTTTTCCAATCAATTTTTCATGAACTTTCCAAATATAAATTTTGTTTGCTGTTTTGAATAATTTAAATTGCTGAAAACAACTGTTTCTTGTTTATTGCATTTAAAATTGCCAAATAATAACTGCTCATTTTAAATCCAATTTCAACAAATGAAATATGTTTTCCATGCAAAATTAAAACCCTCTTTCCAAATATAACTTTGTGTTTTTGTTTGAACAATTTAACTTGATGAAAACAACAATGCTTGTGACACCTTTAAGGAACCAAAATTTCCTAACTAATGATGAATTTCCAAACTTGTTAAACCTTATTTCAATTTGATTCTATTGTTGTTATTTTGCTGTTTCCTCATCCATGCATATGCTAATTCACTTACACAATTTGATAGTTGTAAAACAATTAATTCAACCATAAATCATGGGCTTTCCATATGCGATCCAATTGCATATGGGTCCATTTAATCCTGTTTCTATCTTGTCAAGTAGTTTATTTTGATGCATCTATTAGCATGACATGCATCATCCCATGGTTGTGCACCTATGCCATGATATTGATTGTCTACCTTTTCTGTATTGTTTGTTTGCTTCTTCTCGGGTACACGACGACGTTGAGACCGACGATACTTACGACACCCCTTCTAAGGAGTTAGCTCAGTACCAGCCTACTGGGTTTTGCAGGCAAGTTATCACTCACATGAACCACTATGTTCTTTCAACATTGGTACCGATACTTTCTGTTGTTCTTTTCTGCTAAGCCTTAGTAGTTGTTTCTGTTACGAACCCATCACATGAATCCCTTAAACCTTGATATTGCCTCACCTCCATACCTAAAAACCCCTTGCTTGTTGCCTTAGTCTTATCTAGCATGCTTAGGTTGTTTTTGCTCGAGTCTGTTACCCGTTACTTTCTGTCACTATTCCTATTACGTTGTGGGGGCTCGATGTTTAATCAATCAATCATGCTAATGTTACTATTAATAATAAACTTGATGATAAGGCACCGGCAGGAGGCCCATGAGAGGTTTTGAAGCCTGCTATGTCGACCCTAATAGGAAAAGGGTCTTGTCTACTGATCCATGATGAGCGCACTACCCCGCATTGGGAAGCGAGTATGGGCGCCCCCCTCAACTTGACCATTCGCATCTCGTCCAAATCGCCTCATTTAGTTCGTGTTTTCCATTTGCCGCATGCATGTTTTTGCGAGCCCAGGCCAGGGTGGAACTTTGTAGTCGGCATATAGGGGGACACGTTCTTAGAGTGCTATGAGGGTCCATTTTCTCTGGGCTCGATTAGCCGTGCGCCAATTCTTGGGCTGATGCGAAGAATGTTGGTGTGTAGAGTACCCCGCTTGGTGGAAGTGCATTTCATCTGGCGGTTATTGAGTGTACGGCCAAATTGTGCAACCCTGCAGGGATAATCTTCTCGAGAAGCCGTGTTTCCCGCGGTATGGATTACTTGGTGAAAGTACTGGTAACAAGTACTCAGGACAACTTAAACATAATGATCAAACATGTTACCCAATGATTAATAACTTGACTAGTAATAGGTTGATGACACAATAACTTGATTCACCTTTAATACAACTGGTGAGTTATCCTCGGATTGCTTCTTTGGATAAGGGGCGAGATCCAGATGGGTTTGTTTGAAGTTATCTTTCAGTTGGTTACAATCCTCGATCTTTCTCCTTTTCTGTTAGCCGGAAGTGGTAGAATCTCTGTAGTTGGTTAGCGCAGCCAGTTGCGCATCTTTATATCCCCTTCTTTCCGTTGAACCCAAAGCATCTGTGCTTGGTGTTGACGGTTACACTTTGGTGAACTGTGAGTCTTGCTTGCCAGTACTTTATGTACTGACCTTTGGGGTGTGGTTTAGCAGACGACGTTTTCCGAGGATCTACATGGTGGCAACTACGTGAGTATGACGACGAGAATGCTGACAGTAGATAGCGGACCCGGGCAGATCCGAGACTTTCGTGGATGGGCTCCGTCTTTCGTTTCCGCCTCTTAGGCTATTTGTTTCTTGTCCTGACTCAACATGTTGAATGCTTCCGCTGTATTGTAATGGTGTATTGTTGGGGCATGTGCCCCCTGAATGATTGTATTTGCTATCTCCTCTAATGAGAGCCATTTGCAACTTATTCAATCTTTTGTGTCGTAAGATCTGTTGTGATATCACTTGTTAAACGCCGTTGACGTACCATGTGTGTATGGTTTGAAGTACGTCGACGGAAGTTCCTTTGATCTCTAGTGGATGGTTTACATCGACGATGGAATAGCAGGGCTTGTGTTGTCGCGCATAAGCGCAGGCCTACCAGGAAGCTGGGACGTGGGAGCAGTTATGCCCCATAATCCAAGCATCTGCTATCCAGTTCGTACGGTGAGTATCCCCTAGAAATCAGGGTGCGACAGCATTTGTAGTATTCAATAAAACTCGTCTACTTGGACATTTCCAGGCAATTTTTGTGATCCATAGCACATTGTTTGGTTGTCCGGGGACAATTTGGGCATTTTTAGTATTCATTAAAATCGTCGATTTGGTCCGTTCTCGCAGTTTCCATGAGCTATAATACTGTTGGACATCCGTCGAAAATTTCATGGGCATTTCTGGCAATTATTAAAATCGTAGATTTGGTCCTATGTTGCAATTTTCGTGAGCTAGCACACTGTTGGGGGTCCGGGACAATTTAATGGCATTTCTTGCATTCACTAAAAATCGTCGATTTGATCCTATCTCGCCGTTTGCGTGAGCTATAGCACACTTATTGTATGTCCGGGGATGATTGCATGGGTATTTCTTGCATCACTTAAAACTCGTCGATTTGGTCCTACCTCGAAGTTTTCACGAGCTATAGCACACAGTTAGGACGTCTGTGGAAAATTTAATGGGTATTTCTAGCAGTTATTAAAACTCGTAAATTTGGTCCTATGTTGCAATATCGTGAGCTATCGCACACTGTTTGGTGTCTCGGGATAATTTCATGGGCATTTCTTTGCATCCATTAAAACTCTCGATGTGTCCTATCCCGAGTTTCACGAGCTATAGCACATAGTTTGAGCGTCTGTGGAAAATTTCATGGGCATTTCTTGCATCCATTAAAACTCTCGTCGATTTGGTCCATCTCGAAGTTTTCACGAGCTATATCACACAGTTTGGGCTCTGTGGAAAATTTAATGGGCATTTCCTAGCAGTTATTAAAACTCGTATATTGGTCGTATGCTGCAATTTTGTGAGCTAGCACACTGTTTGGGGGTCTGCGGACAATTTCATGGGAATTTCCTGAATTCAATAAAACTCGTCTATTATTTACCTTTCTAGGCAATTTTGTGATCAATAGCACACTGTTTGGTTGTTTGGGGACAATTTGGGCATTTCTGGTATTCAGTAAAAATCGACGATTTGGTCCGTCTCGAAGTTTCCACGGGCTATACTACACTGTTTGGGTGTCCATAAAAAAATTTCATTGGCATTTCTGGCAATTATTAAAACTCGTAGAATTGGTCCTATGTTTCAGTTTTCGTGATCTATAACACAATGTTTGGTGGTCCAGGGAAAACTTCATAGGCATTTCTTTGCATACACTAAATTTTTTCGATTTGGTCCTATCTCGTAGTTTGTGAGATATAGCACACTCATAGGATGTCTGGGGACAATTTCATGGGAATTTCTTGCATCCATTAAAACTCGTCGATTTGACCTATCTAAAAGTTTTCACGAGCTATAACACAAAGTTTGGCGTCTCTCGAAACTTTAATGGGTATTTCTACATTATTAAAACTCGTAGATTTGGTCCTATGTACAATTTCGTGTGCTATAGCACACTGTTTGGGGGTCTGGGGACAATTTCATGGGCATTTGTTGTAATTCAATAAAACTCGTCTACTTCGACATTTCTAGGCAATTTTTTGTGATTTATAGCACATTGTTTGGTTCCGGGACAATTTGGGCATTTATGGTATCATTAAAATCGTCGATTTGGTCGTTCTAGCAGTTTCCATGAGCTATAATACACTGCTTCGACATCCGTCAAAAATTTCATGGGCATTGGAATTATAAAAATCATATTTGGACCTATGTTGCCAATTTCGTGAGCTATAGCACACTGTTTGGGGGTCTGGGGACAATTTAATGGGCATTTCTTGCATTCACTAAAAATCGTCGATTTGGTCCTATCTCGCCGTTTGCGTGAGCTATAGCACACTTATTGTATGTCCGGATGATTGCATGGGCATTTCTTGCATCACTTAAAACTCGTCGATTGGTCCTACCTCGAAGTTTTCACAAGCTATAGCACACAGTTAGGGCTCTGTGGAAAATTTAATCGTATTTCTAGCAGTTATTAAAACTCGTAAATTTGGTCCTATGTTGCAATTTTCGTGAGCTATCGCACACTGTTTGGGGTCTCGGATAATTTCATGGGCATTTCTTGCATCCATTAAAACCGTCGATGTGTCCTATCCCGCAGTTTTCACGAGCTATAGCACATAGTTTTGGGCGTCTGTGGAAAATTTCATGGGCATTTCTTGCATCCATTAAAACTCTCGATTTGGTCCTAACTCGAAGTTTTCACGAGCTATATCACACAGTTTGGGCGTCTGTGGAAAATTTAATGGGCATTTCTAGCAGTTATTAAAACTCGTAAATTTGGTCGTATGCTGCAATTTTCGTGAGCTATAGCACACTGTTTGGGGTCTGCTGGACAATTTCAAGGGCATTTCCTGTATTCAATAAAACTCGTCTATTTGTACTTTCTAGGCAATTTTGTGATCAATAGCACACTGTTTGGTTGTTTGGGGACAATTTGGGCATTTCTGGTATTCAGTAAAAATCGTCGATTTGGTCCATTCTCGAAGTTTCCACGGGCTATATACACACTGTTTGGGTGTCCATAAAAAATTTCATTGGCATTTCTGGCAATTATTAAAAATCGTAGAATTGGTCCTATGTTGCAGTTTTCGTGATCTATAACACAATGTTTGTGGTCCAGGAAAACTTCATGGCATTTCTGCATTCACTAAATTTTTCGATTTGGTCTTATATCGTAGTTTGCGTGAGATATAGCACACTCATAGGATGTCCTGGGGACAATTTCATGGGAATTTCTTGCATCCATTAAAACTCGTCGATTTGGACCTATCTAAAAGTTTTCACGAGCTATAACACAAAGTTTTGGGCGTCTTCGAAACTTTAATGGGTATTTCTAGCATTATTAAAACTTGTAGATTTGGTCCTATGTTGCAATTTGGTGCTATAGCACAGTTTGGGGGTCTGGGACAATTTCATGCGCATTTGTTGTACTCAATAAAACTCGTCTACTTGGACATTTCTAGGCAATTTTGTGATGTATAGCACATTGTTTGGTTGTCCGGGGACAATTAGGCATTTATGGTATTCATTAAAAATCGTTGATTTGGTCCGTTCTCGCAATTTCCCTGAGCTATAATACACTGCATTGACATCCGTCGAAATTTCATGGCATTTCTGGCAATTATTAAAAATCATATATTTGGTCCTATGTTGCAATTTTCGTGAGCTATAGCACACTGTTTGGGGGTCCGGGGACAATTTAATGGGCATTTCTTGCATTCACTAAAAAATCGTCGATTTGGTCCTATCTCGCGCCGTTTGCGTGAGCTTAGCACACTAATTGTATGTCCGGGATGATTGCATGGG